>CM035430.1:93173656-93293656 GCA_020310875.1 Ceratopteris richardii
GGGATGGGATTACTGTGCACGAATTGTCTCAACCTATAAGAAGATGGGACGTGCGAGTGCAAGGCATACTTATATGGATGATGCATGACTAGCTTGATTATGGTGAATGTTCAGGTTCATCGATTTTGGGTTACCGTGCTTGTCCCCTATGCATGGGTGCCATTTTGCCCTGATGCATGCTATAGAGATTGTTTGTATAGTAGAGAAATATTTTCCCACAATTCTCATAATTTACTGGTTCATGTGGTTGATGAAGTTGCAATAACAAGAACTATCCATAGACAGCAGATGTTCTTCTTAGAGCACTTCATGAAAATATTAAAAGGGTTTTTTTGTCAGAGAGCACGCCTAGAGGGCAGCATGGCAAAGGGATGGCTCATACAAGATTCTCTTGTATTCATAATAGATTTTCTATGCATGTCAGACCCATAAATGCCTCACTTATGGAGCAATGATGAAGATGTTCGTCTCGTAGGTGATGAACCTCAAGGTAAAGGGATGCAGCTTTTAGAGAGAAGGCAATGAAGTTTTGCATCATTAACTCTAAGCCTATATAGAAGTGGTTAGAGAGGTATGAGCTTACCAAGGAGACAAACACACAGGAAAGAGCTCAATTTTGAAAGAATGGTTCCAATCACTTTTTGCCTCTTCTAGTAAGTCTTCGACCTCTTCCACCCTTTCCAATGAGCAGATGGCTAGATACAATGGTTTCACAAGCAAAGATAGCAGGTGAAGATATCTCTGAAGAACAGGAGGAACTCAAAAAGGGATGTGATTGGGAGTATTCTTAATATGGTGCACTATGGTCTCATGGGCGAGACTTTTGGATCACAGAAATCGATGAAAATTGGTTTACTTTTGATAGTGGGGTGATGATGAACTTTTTCCAAAAAAGTAGAGGTAGTGCAAGAGATGACAATGCTCATGAAGGCCAACTCGATTATTGTGGAGTGATCCAAGATATCTTAAAGCTATTCTTCATGAGGTTTGATTACTTTCTGTTTGATGTGAAATGGTTCAAAGTAGTCACCTCTATAAGAAACACAACGGTGTTAGGAAGTTGCGGACACACTGCTGGTGGATCAGTCAGCCGCTAAATCCCTCGGCACATGCAGGGTGTTTGAGACAGCCTCAGGCAATGTGGAGACTCAACGAGATAAAAACTCACGAAAAAGTGATCAGCTCAAAAATCAAAGGTTTATCATATAAAACTCTGAAAATGCTTTTCATTTGGCATCATCATGTAATTCTGCTTGGACCAACACATAGTTGCACAGCAAAGAGGTACACGCAAAGCGTTTTCTCCACAGCGATCAAGAAAGTTAGCAAACAAATACTTTATTACTCACGGTCACAAAGATGATCCTTCGAATGCAACATAAAACGTTTATTACTCTCAGAAAGGTTATCCCACTTTAATGTACCAACTTAACCATAGCAATACGAAATTCACAATCATTAGTAACTGTATGTTGAATGTTTGGTCGGCTTTCAGTGTAGTATTGTCTTATACACACAGTTTATTTTATCATTCATAAGTTTTTACAACTTAGAACATCAAAGATCAACACGCTCGGAAAAAAAAAACAATTGCTTACTTATATCATTGAAGAACTCGAAGAAACTCCATGATTGTTTATCTATACAAAATTGCGCGTAATTCTATCATGTCATTTATAGAACCTACACATTCAAGAGAATCAACAATATGAGTGAGCATGTCCGATGGAAGTAAATCTCATCGTTGTTGGTCTTGATTGGAGCAGATAGAGTTTTGTTCATCCCAAAGATTTCCTATAGCATTGAAAGCTGATGGATTGATCCGATTGCGGGCACGCGTACATAAATTCTAATCAGTCCCATAGAAAAAGTGGATATTTCAATAAGATCAAAACTTTCAAATTGCTTGGCAGTCTTAAGTCAGTTATAATATTGAACGGAAATGTTAAACTCCACATTCACAGGTTGATACGAACACTTCTAATCATCAGTTCGCTTCAGCGACAGTCGAAGCCATTAGAATTTTTAGATATATTGTTCTCATTAAAGCATAATATTCTAATCACAAAATGACAGAATCGGTAGAAAAGCAGAACGCCAATCGGAGTGGCATGGACAAAATTTAACAGAATTTTTGGGGTAGGAGGGAAACGTTCAATGAAATAATAACGACAGGATAAAAGGGAAAAATAACAGATAAGCAAAATTTCTTCATATCATGAGATAAGATTAATAGGATTATTCAATTCCACGAAGAGAGTCAAAGTGTCAGAGCAAAGCATGAAAGTTGGTAGCATCGTTGAAATTCATGATCGAAGTCAGCTTCCAACATTGAACGTTAATTCAAATCGTGAGATATATTCAAAAACAAATGTACCTTCAGAACTATGCACAGATATAAAGTCTATGCACAGATATAAAGTCTGGAGATCTGGAGAAGCGAGCGCACCAATCAGAATATGCATACAGAATTTTATCCCTCCATCAGCATCAAGGTCGTCAATCTTTCCCTGTGGCTATCATCAGATACATCTCTTTTAAATGTCTTTCTTGCCATCTTTTAAATGTCTTTCTTGCCAGATGCCACAGCAGCAAATATATGCGCTCATGCATTACAGAACATAGGTAATGTTTTTGTTGGCTCCATGAAATTATCTTTGCTCACACCGCCCACTTCCCACAAATCTTTGAAGCAGGTACGAGAAGATGGTGTCGGATGTCAGAGCCTTCCAATTAAAGTTGTGCTTCGTTGCGCAAATCTACACCAAATTAGTTTTGCTGAAAATTGGCCTCCATGCCGCAGAGAAGATGCCTGTCTGACTCAGTCCCTTCAGCGCCCTTTTCTTCCCCTCTGAAGCTCTACCTTCATTCGCAAAGACTTGCCTTCTCAAAACCTGCACCAGCCTTCAGATCTTCCTGAATGCCCCCCCCCCCCCCCCCGAAACACCCTTCTCCTTTCGCTATACCGAAATCTGTCAGAAACTTCCTCCACGAATTCCTTCCTACCACCCCCCTATCAGATGCGAAAACTGCCTTTTCTCCCACTCATTTCTCATGCAAAATGTGTAGTGAACTCAATGATGCCTTCCCTTTTTTTCAATTCTTTCGTCCACCTGCTGTTCCTTCGCTCTCTTTCTAGCACTGTGCTTCCCAACTTTTGTCCCAAAAATATGCGTATATAAACTGTTTGCTATATATGTCGTTCCTTTTTAGATGCTTTTCTATCTTAAAACAACGCTCTAGAATTTAGAGTCGAAACTCTATAACTCTATAGTTAGAGGTAATTAAAAAAAAAAACAGCTTGCAATTGCACTAACCATATTTGCTATGAATATAGCTACTGCTCCACGGATTCAAACATGCGTACATATGTTTTAAAAGATGGAGGAACAATATATATAACATCCTCAGCATTCACTTCCTATTTTGCTTTCCATTAATATGACACTTCCGAATATATAGCTCATCTTCTTTACACCCTTTGAATTGGGTTCTGCTTCATCAAGAGTAGAGATGAGAATCTCTACGACACTCACCCCCACCAAACCTGTGCGTCCTCCGGATGCGCCAAACCTGCAGATTATAGAAGGCAATATCAAATTCTTTTGAAAAAAATGTTTTTAAAATTATTTTGAATCAGTATTTGAGATATGCTTGCTCTTATAAGTACAACTTCTGATAGTAAAGAAAACTTTTAAAATTACGTGAGCTTGAATTAAAAACTTTTTCGTTCAATGCATGAATTTGAAAACAAGTTTTAGAAATTTCTATAGAAGTCATTCAGATAGTCCTGGTACTTACTCTTCTATTAACTCTGTTCAAAAGTAATAGATATTTTATATAAATGTTCTATCCCTCATTCCCTAGCCACTTGTCATAAGATACATCTAACTAATTCCTCTATAGCATAAATCCGCCTCATATTGCCCGCATACAAACCAGAAGCGATTTCAAGATCACAACTGATTCTTGGAAACTTTTCTTTTCTTCTTTTTTTTTTTGTTTTTTTAATGCAGCAACCCTTAATGTACTGCTTTATACATCTTTTCTTTCTTCGCAACTTTTTTGTTAGAGGGGAAAGGCTTAACCCCTATTCAGAGCAGAGGACTAGAGGAATGCAATAGTAGGAACTAGGATCTCATAAGTTAAATGGTTTGGAAGTTAAGGTAGCCTACCTATATAAAATAAGCTTACTTCTATTAGGAGTCGAAAGTCAAGTTTTCCCACTTCTAACCTTATAACAGCCATAGAGTCTCTAATTTCTATCTTCATCTCATACACATTCCTACTTCAGTTTTCAATTCTATGCTTTATAATTTTAATAGTTCCTCTTACATATCAGAAGAATACTAATCTAATCATGAATGCAAGAAAGTTTATAAACAACTGAAAAATAAGTCATAAATCAGAACTGTTTCACCTAATTTCTTATATTCATCTTCAATATCGTCTGTCATCCAAATATTTTTCCGATTGCTTGGATTTAAGGCTTCATGTAATTATCTTTAGTCTCCTGCTCTTCAACTTTATCATAAAATAAGTTTTAATTTATTTGATCAGAAAGCATCTTCAACTCCTGCTATCAATCAACAACATATAAACTCACAAGAAAAATTAGTTTTCATAAATAAATTTTCATTTTCATACATGTAAAAGAAAAAACATATTTAAAAGAAAATTTATACATCAGTTTTATTAAAACTTCATTCATCATTTTCTTCATCAGATAATAAATCATAAATTTCTTCATTTCTTTGTTTGAATAATTTAACTCTTTTACCTGCAATTAAATTCTTAAGAGCTATAAAATTTTTCATAATGTTTTATAAGTTTTTTAGGAATTTCATTATAATAAATGAATTGTAAATACAAGGAAGGAAAATATAATGAAAAACTTTTTAGAATATTTACAGATGGGTGTGAGACATCAATCCAAGAACCACCGTTGGCTCGCTCAACAGTGGCATCTATCCGAACTCTTGATCTAAGTGTCTTAAAGGAGTTTTTCTTAGAGACCTACGATTTCGAGGATGGTTTATACAAAGCATCATGAATTGGATAGATTTAAAGGCCATCACGAGAGCGAATTTTTGCAAAAGCACTTCCATCGTCCAATACTTTTGTTTCCATTCTTTGTTCACAAATGAATGGCTGCCCCAAAATAATTGGGTACGAGCAGTCATCATGAACGAAGAAATTATGTTCCTCTTTAACATCACCTATAGTAATAGGAACATTTGCACAAGCTCCTAGTAAATATCCAAAAGCATTGTTGGCTGCCTTCATTTTCCACCCATGGTCCCTATCAATAGCCCATTTACCTTCGTTATATATCTCTCTCGAAACTACATTGATTTCTGATCGTGAATCTATTAATGCTACTTGCGGTTTATTATTATTACCTATCTTAATCATAGTTTCAGTGGTACCTCTAGCCCAATGTTTCTGAGTATAATGACTATTTGGATCATCATTTCCTTTTTCTAAATGTCCAATTACGGGGCCCAAATAATTTCTATGATCAGAAGATTCTCGATACTCAGATTCATTAATTTGTACAACACTCACTTTTGATTCATCCTGATCTTTCCTTTCCTCCATTTCTATATCCTCCGTTCTATACTCTATAGGTTCTCTTCATCTTTTGATGATACTCATGAAATCTTCCTTCACATATGTTCTTGAAAATGCTAACCATTCCTCTAATGTCATGGTTACCTCTGCTTTCATAATTTTTTCATCCATAACCTTCCGAATGTCTAATTGTTTCTCGATTTGCGAGATCAATTAAAAAGTCGGAGGTTTCTTTTTCGGAATTTCTTCCTTACTATCTTCTTCCCATATGGGTTGAGTTTCATTAGGTTTATCCTGACTTCTATCTTCACTTCCTGTTTTCTTTTCTAAATTTTCTACAACTTTCTTTACTTTTCCCTCATTTTGAGGTTTCTTTTCTTGTTCCTGTTGTTTTGGTTCCTGACTAGGCTCCGTCCTAGATGGTTCATTAATTGTCTCAGTAGATTCACCCTCTTTTCTAGCCCTAGTTGTTCGTTTAGACTGCCCCTCTTCATCACGTTTTCGTTTCTCACCTACATTAATTTCATGAGCATAAACTGAGAACATATCTACTGGCTCATTCCAACATGTCTTTGATCTAATATTTGAGCTCGTAGCATATAAGTTCTCAACTGATAACTTGCCCCTACTAGCAGTATCATAAACTTGATTCCAAAAGTCACAATTAGAGTCATCACTATCAAGTCTACAAGCATATGTATTTTGACTTGTGGAGGCTTCAAAGAAGGTTTTCATACCCCCTTTGCCATAGTTTGATGCCAAAGGCCTTTTTGTTACGTAGTCAAAGATCTTTCGATCAACTTTTGTGACTCAATTCCTATCCTTGGCCTCTTTGAATAAGTTGCATGTCCAGTGTGGATGTTCTAAATCATCACACCAAAGACATTTGCGGGCTTGGTTAAATGGTCTTCTAGCTGGCATTTGATTCTTGGGATTTTGCTCTAATTCTTTTGGTTTCTCCTGATCTCTCAATCTAATCTCTTGCATACTCTTTATAGTAGCTATATCAGTTGCTAAAGTCTCCATATGTTTGGCAAGTGATTCTACTGATGTTTTTAACTATTTACTAAGGTTATGAGAAGTGGGGTCATTAACTATCTTTCCTAGAGCATCTCTTTCATTTACTCTTCGTGTTTGCATCTGATTCCGCTCCTGTCTTTGAGCTAATCTATGGACAGCTTCACGAACGTTATCCCAATTTCCAATAAGCCCACTCGCAGTCTCTCCGTCCTCAAGCATTGGTTCTAGCTCACGTCTAAGAGAAGGATCTAACATGTTTAGGAAACTTCGTAATTTATCCGGTTCAAGAGCTGTTCGGTCTGCTTGAGGCATTTGGTTAAATTTCACATCAAACTCAGTTAATCCCTGAGTTATATGTTGATCTAGTTTCGTAGTTCCTACCCATCGCATGAATGTGGCCCTATTATTCTTACTGTAATCTTCATGCGAAAATTCAGTAAGACGCCAAGTTTTAAAATCCGCCCAAGTCATGTTTGGTTGAACTACTCTCAATTGGATTCTCTCTCTAGTAAAACCATGAGCAATTCGTATAAATGTGTCTTTTTTATTGTCTTCAGGTAACCCATATTGTTCTGTCAATTGTTCATAATATTTAAGATAATCTGTTGCATTTATCCCATTAAATTCCCCCCTATCCATTTTAATTGCATCGATGATCTTCCAAATACGTTGCTCTTCAAAGTGGTCAGCCATATTAGATAAGTCTAACTTTACTGATAAATATGAAATATAAGTATGTAGTTCACGTAATAGTATGTCTATTTCTTGTTCTTGATGTGACGCCGTGGTAAAAAATACTTTGCAAATAGAATTAAAGAAAATATTCCTACTATTTTGCAAACAAAAATAAAGAAAAGTTTCCTATTGCTTTGCAAACAAAAAGAAAATTTTCCTACGATTTTGCAATAAAGAAACTTTTCGTACTACTTTGTAAATCAAAATAAAGAAAACTTTCCTACTATTTTGCAATAGAAATATAGAAAATATTCCTGCTTCTTTGCAAACAGAAGTCGGCCATAAATGTTTGCTGCTTCATTATTAGCGTTGTCAAATATATGACCATGCTCACACTGAACAGATAAACACTGAAAACCTTGGTAGCTACATCCTTAGCCCGAATTCTTTGTATCAAGATCCAAAACAAATAGGACAACTGCATGATCCTAAGGCGTCTTGAACCTCCGCATGTTGTAAGGTGGAAGCATTCACTTCCTATTTTGCTTTCCATTAATATGACACTTCCGAATATATAGCTCATCTTCTATTACACCCTTTGAATTGGGTTCTGCTTCATCAAGAGTAGAGATGAGAATCTCTACAACGGTGAGGTGGGATAAGAGTGATTTGCTTCAAGTAGACTCCACAAAGCTATGGATAGATGAAAGAGATACATTTGTAGTTCTCGAACACTATGAGCAAGTTGCCTTTATGTCAGATTCAATAGAACCAGAGTGGCTAATTGTTTTACAAGTCTCCCCACATAGTAGAAAAATTTGTGAGAACATAGACATAGAAGAAATTTCATCCACAGTGGACTCTGAGATTCATTCGATAGTTGAGGAGGAAGAGATCATTGTTCGAGATGAAGAGGTCTTTGAAGAAGAAAAGATACACAATGAAGTAACATACAATTATTTGAGTTTTTTGTTATAGAGCACGATGGAAGATAGTCCTCTAGTCACTCTACATTGCATGACAGAGGAGAAATTCTTAGAGTTTCTATCCAAGGCACCTTCTGCTTATATGGCCGTCATGTCACAGTACTAGATCACTCGTAGTAGCACTCCCCCCGGCCTCACTCCTACCGACCTCAGTCCCACCCACCTCACTTCCGTTGGCATCACTCTCATGGGTGGGGCTACTCCTATTATAGGTACTCTTGGCTTTATGACTCCACCATGACCGCCTTCTCAGCCATCCCCTAGTGACTCTAGTAGTTGACGTATGCATTCGACACCTTAGTGCAATACAGGTGTGGGCTCGTCTCGTCGATCGAGGTCACACTCTAGAGGAGGAGGTTTTAGAAGTGGATCTATAGGTGGCTCTAGAGGAGGTGGATGTTGTGGAGGTAGTGCGATGGGCATTGTGTCTCTGAGAGAGTACCTCAGATGCAAGTACACCACATGGTACACCACATACACCTTGGGATGCTCGTGACCGTGATGATTCCAAGGTATATAGTATAAGTGATGGAGCTCGAGTGATGAATGAGGCCAGAAAGACCATGCATCAGCACATACGATAGCTTTGCTCCATATAGTTTGGACACTTTGTCATGTTGAAATGGAGTGAAGAGGATAAAGATTGCAAAAATTATATCATAGAGATGATCTATCAGGAGTATCGGGCAGCACTTGGGCATGTTATTGTCAGCTCGGAGTGGATTCAACTCATGGCACATGAGATGATGTCCCATCGAGGATCCGAGGCTCATGATGCTTTCAGAGTAGGCTTATCGAAGCCTGTATGGTTAGACACTAAGGAGTGGGATATGATTCATGATGAGCAACAAGAGGCTCCTGACTAATATTTCCAGGAACAAGATGTGACGGCCACACATCTAGATGCGATCGGACTGTCACATTTGGGTAGTGGCAGATATGACACTATGCATCATGAGTTTGTAAGTATCATTTTGATTATTGAATTTGCTTGTGTTAAGCACATCATGTATGTTCATCTAACATGTTGCACATTTCTTGCAGGAGTTGGCAGTGGGTCATCCGTCGACACAAACCGACAAGGCTTATGGATATATCATGGATTGGTTGCACTATTGTAGGACTTGGAGGGACATGGCACAATCATTTCATGGGAGCATCTATGATGAGGCAAGCTTATAAACTTGGTTTGATATTTTTAGTTGTCGTTTACAAATATCATGTCAATTTGTGTCATTTCACAAATGTGCTTTGTTGCAGGACTATAGATATAGATGTTTTGATCCTCTGGACATATGTATGGTAGTGGTGTGCCACAATTTTGTATTTGACGCATGTATGATAGCGGTGCACCATTATTTTGTATTTGGTTTCTATATGGTAGTGCTGCCACATTTTGTATTTGGCTCATATATGGGAGTGGTTTGCCACACTTTTGTACATGGTTCATTTAAGGAATATACATCTCTTTTGTACATGATTCATTTATGGGATATTTCTTTTGTACATGGTTCATGGTTCATTCTGCTCATCTTTTGTGTCAGCAATGTTTTTCTTTATCAAATCATGTTTTGGTTGTCGGTCATCTAAACACTAGATCAGCAACCACTAGAGTACATGTCACATATACTCGGTTTTTTTTTGACAGAGTGTATTGTCTTTTGCTACACAACAACATGGTAATGTTGCTACAATAAGAGACATCACACTCTGCCCAAAAAAATTTTGCAGATATGATCGTCGATATAAGCACCGTTCAAATCTGGAATTCCTGCTGTCACGTTTTCTCTTTTGGATATGATCATATGAGAGTATTGTTACTATAGAAGACAGGAGCAAAGACGTTCAGAATAGTATTATATGCAACATCTTTTGTTGTCAATGAAGAAAGGATGCTTTAAGCACATTAATATGCACAATGATTGAAGCCTATCAATCTAAAGAGAATTTCATAAGAAAATTGCAAGTTAGCACTAAAGTATAAGTGTTGGAATATATATTTACATACTGTATATTTTGAGAACCCTCATATCTTGTGAGATAGAGTTATTTGGAATTCATTTACCTAATCTTTGTACCATGTAACGTTATTTTTGTACACATGATTTGTCTCATATTCATTCGCCAAGTATATTTTATTATTTGTATTTAAGACGTATGTTGAGCCTAAAACATACATTGTCAAATATAGAAACATCAGTATTGCTTTTGTTATATGTCGTGTGCTGAAAATATGTGATTGAGTTATGATGAAGATCAATTTTTATACGCACATAAAGGCTTCTATTGAAATGTATTGTTTTTGAGATAATACTACTCATGATCTTGCCTAGATGGATAGTGAAAGTGTGCAGAACATGGAAGATCAAGAATTTATGGATGAAGATAATGACAGATCCGACCCAGATTAAGATGAAGCATCTTTGGAAGAAATCTTTTTATCATTCAATGATACCAAAAAGAATGATCCATCTCATTGAGATTTAGCTTGAGAGTGAGACACATAACTGTTAGAACCGGCCTTCATATGCTTATTCCTGGAATAAAGCTCATTTGCTCATCTGGAGATGATTTGCAGAACTTCAAGAGTAATGATGATTTGAATGTAGAAGATCGAAGATTGGATGATGAAGATGAAGATATTGAGATTGAGAAGAAAATACTTTGCAGGAATCCTCTTTCGTCATGCAACATTAAGAAGAATGATCCATGAGATTGAGACCGAGATTGAGAATGTGATCGAGATTTCAATTACAAATATGTAATCATGTGAATGAGATTGAGATTGTGAGTGAGAGTGAGAGTGTGATTGAGAGTGTAAGTGTGAATGAGAATGTGATAGCTCAGGGGTGGTCGGGAGGTTGACGCTTCGTCAAGAAGCTATTTTCCAAAGCTATTGTATCAAGGTGGTTGAGTCTTCATCCGGAACTTATTACTTGTATATGGATTTGGAAAACATGAGATTTATAAGATAAGTTTTATTTCACAGCTTTTGTTCTCTTTATTATTTTGTTCAATTTTATGAGTAGCAATTATATAATATGATATATTTCTTTTCTTGTGAGTGATTGGAGGAATGCTATGTACAATGTTTCATAATATTCTTCTAGAGTTTGTGGTGTTTTTGGGATTTCTTCAACAAGGACCAGATGACATTTTGATTGAGTAAAACGACATCTGGTGGCTGCTAGGTAGTAGCCATACTATCAAACAAAACTTCCTTGGCTTGTGCCTCAGCTAACTATTGGCCTACTTCTTCTTGTACATAGAAATCGTGTTGAAGTGTAGTGCACTTGGTGCAATTACCAGTCTTCACCTCAACGTGGATAATAATTTTGGTGCTAGCAGCTTGCTGGTGGCATTCAATTGTGATGGAGAAATAATGAGTCAATTGACTTTGATGGTGAGGGTTGCATTGTTCTACTATGTGTTGCGTTGACTATGAAGGGCATCTTTTTCCTTCTCATCCCTTCATTCTTCTTCATCAAGTTCGCAAGGGACTCCTTATGGTGCTCATTTGCGTCATGAAGATTATGTGCCCTCTAGACTGCCTCATCACATTCATGAACGACCTATTCAAAAAATTCTTTAAAATATTAGATGTGCCACCTTCTTTGCTCATGCAGAAGGGATAGGTTGGTGCAGGCATCCATGTGGTCAAATAGGTCAATCTGTACTTAGTGGATTCCACCATGTAGATGGTGCAATTGGGTTTCCATGGTCAGGTTCCAAGGAAGTGAAAAATTGCCCTCACAAGCCATTTTATGTGCATGCACAAGGAAAGATTTGATACCCACAAGGTCATGGAGAGAAAAATTGTGATTGATCTCGAAGGACCGCAGATGTCTAACTCCAACAAGATACACAAGCGGCAGCAGTTCAAACACGGTCCGGTAAGAAGTTGCACCTAGCTGTTGAGATTTTTGAACTAGGAATTCGAGAACAATAGCATATTTTTACTAAGATTAGCACATGGGCAAGTCAAGAACCAACTGTTTTTCCCGATCCGTATCGGTGGTCCAGCAGACAATACAGAACATCCCACCGAAAGAGAGGGATTCGGTCCAATTACCGTCGAAGGACATACCGAACTTAATATCGGGTACGCCGAATTTTGATTCTATGTGAAATATTTTATCAAAAGCATCTATTATGATCCCATTGAGGAACTTTTATCATTAGTCCCCGATATTCGACAACAATTTTAGCAATAAAGTAGTCCAAGGTCTTCGTGCACACCTGCTATAGCAACCATCAACCCAGAAATCGATTCTACGGTGGATCTGTTGTTCCTTTAATTATGGTATGGTATAAAAAACACAAAATTACACAATTATTAATTGATGGAGGCTCAAGGGTTAATATTGCTACAACTGCACTCTGTAAGAAGTTAGGATGGACTCAGATTGAACCCGTCCAATTTTTTGTAAGAATGGCTGATCAATCTAGGGTACATCCAGTGGGTTTGGTGCATGATATACCCATTACCCTACAGGGATTAGTGTTCAAAATGACTTTTGTTGTCTTGGAATTACCTGAATCAAGCCTAGATTACAACTTATTATTTGGGAGGCCCTGACTGAAACATGCAAAAGTGTTACAGGATTGGTCTACACACAAACTTATTTTTAAAAGCAATAACCATAAATATGTTGTACCCTTGGATAATATGAGGCACTGCGACTTACATGCACAACCTTACGTGGCAGAACCCGTGCATATGTTGGATGGCCTTTTGGATGAGGAAGAAGAAGCTTTTCTAAATGCTAACCAGGATTTGTTAGCATTGGGTACAATTGATTTGCAAGACATAATGGATAATTAGACTCCAACCGCTTGTATGGTAGTCCCTCTCACCGAAGAAGTGGAACCAATTGTGGATTAGGTTTTGGATGCTACTAATCTTCAACATTTAGTCCCCCCACCTGAAGATATTTCCATGTCGTGATAGTTTTATGTATCGGAAGATCAACTAATCACTTGCAATTTGGGCAACGAGGTTAGCCCACGCCCAATCAAGATTAAGGCCAGATTACTTGAGACTTTTCAAGATGACTTACTACAGTTGCTAAAGGAATTTGCTGATGTATTTGCTTGGGACTATCACGATATGAAGGGGTTGGATCCTCGTATCTACCAACACCGTGTGATGCTGAAACCGGATGTGCCAATTAAATAATAGAGTTACTGGATGAATCCCAATAATGTTGTGCAAGTGAAAGCTGAATTGGATCGGCTGTTGAAAGTAGGTTTCATTGTTCCTATTTAGCATGCCGAATAGATCTCTCCTATTGTCATCATCCCAAAGAAACACAAGCAATTACGCATTTGTGTGGATTACTAGAAATTGAATGCGGTAATGGTACATGATCCTTTTCCACTACCTTTCTTGGATACTATGCTAGATGATGTTGTAGGATGAGAAATGTACTCTTTTTTGGATGGTTATAGTAGCTAAAATCAGGTATGCATGGCTGAAATGGATTTTCCCAAGACTGCGTTTATTACGAATTCGGGAGTATATGCTTGTACGGTGATGTGGTTCGGTCTCCGCAATGCTCCAAGCACTTTTCAGCGATGCATGCAAGAAATCTTTTCTCCCTACTTAACTACGTTTATGCGGGTGTATTTGGATGATTTTTCATTATCTGGTGATACATCAGCTCACCTCTACCACCTAAGATGCTGCTTTTCCAACTGTTGGGAGTTCCATCTTTGCTTAAATCCCAATAAATATGTCTTTTCAATTTCTTGTGGCAAGCTACTCGGTCATGTTATTTCACAATAGGGAATTCAAGTGGATCCTGATAAAGTTTGTGCGATGTTCAATGCACCCCCTCCTGCGACACCATAGGAAGTTATGTGATTCCTTGGTCAAATACGATGGCATGGTCGACATCTCCAGTGGCTCGCTCATGTGGTTATACCGCTTAATCGTTTGATTAACAGTAACCCTCGCCAGTTGTGTGGACACAAGAATGTAAACTGGCTTTTGATCGACTGAAAACTCTTATTACACATGCTCCTATTTTACAAGCTCCTAATTGGAAACTTCCTTTTCATTTCTTTGTTGATGCTTCTGGTATTGCAATCAGCAGTGTGTTAATGCAGCAACATGACAGGTGGTTTCGTCCTATTTATTATGCCAGTCGACGACTAGCAACTGCTGAACGTAATTATTCCATTACTGAACGTGAATGCCTTGGTCTAGTCTATTTGATGAAAAAAATTTGACACAAACTGCTAGGACATGTGGATCATGCAAATTTGGTTTACTTGTATGACAACAACATTTAGGTGGCAGATTAGGGCAAATTTACCTTTCATGTGGATCATGCGGATTTGTTTTATCTTGTACGACAACAACATTTAGGTGGTAGATTAGCTCGGTGGGTGTTGCTGCTTCAAGAATTTGATTATGAGGTTGTACATCATCCGAGATCAGCACATGCTCTCGCAGATTACCTTTCTCGACTAGATTTCGGTGAGCCTCCCGGTGGCATTGATGATACCACTCCGGCCATCTATGTGATTGATTCAGTTCAGGATGATTCCCAGGCGTTACCTATGTCACCTTCATATTATGACACCCTTATGATTTTTCTAACCAGCGGATGCCCTCCAAATACTACTTTGACATCAGCTCATCGTAAATTGGCTATGTATAGCCATCAATTTTGCATCATTGCGGGACAATTATATTATATGGATCCATCTGACACACTCATATGATGTATTCCTCCCCATGAAATTTCTTCAGTAATCGCAATGGCTCATTCCACTCCTTTTGGTGGTCATTTTTTTGTAGACCTTACGTATCAAAAAATTCTGCATAGGAATATGGTGGCCCACTATGCATCGTGATATTGCTATTTATGTTCAACAGTTTGATGCTTGCCAATGTTTTGGACAACCCTTACACCGGCATCATTTCCTCCTTCAACCCCTCCTCCCCCTTGAGCCTTTTCAAAAGTGGGAATTGGATTTTATTGGTCCTATTACGCCTCCTACTATTGTCACAAATCATCATTATATCTTTACTTGTACTGATTATGCTACTCGTTGGGCCGAAGCTTGGGCATTATGGTCTGCCACTGCTCCAGTTGTCGCTAAATGTTTACTTCGTGATGTTCTTCCTCGTTATGGGATCCCTTTGGAGATTGTTTCTAATCAAGGCACTCATTTTGCTAATACATTAATGCAAGTGCTTACCCGAACCTTTAGTATTGTCCATAAATCCAATTCCCCTTATTATCCTCACGTGAATGGATTGGCCGAAAGTACTAGTCAAACTCTTCTTAATATGCTGAAGAAACTTGTTCTGGAGTGCCCGAAAAGATGGGATCAATTTCTTCCTTCGGTCTTATGGGCTTACCGCACTACTTATAAAGTTTCTACCCGACGTACCCCTTTTAAATTAGCATATGGTCTTGAGGCAATTGCACCTATGGAATTGGTTGTACCCAGCTTACGAGTGGCATTGGAGCACAAGTTATTACCCGAAGATTCTTTCCCTTTTCAGTTGGATGTTTTGTGATCTTTGGATGAACAATGTTTGGAAAGTTTTTTGGTTCTTGAGGAAGCTCAATTGCGGCAAGCCAAAACTCATGATCAGTTCCTCAGAACTCGTGTCTTTATCATAGGGCAATTGGTTCTTTTTTACAATGCCAAGTCTAATTGTTCGGCCGGAAAGTTCAAGCTTCGTTGGTTCGGTCCCTACCATATTGCAAAACAGATTGGTCCGGCTACTTTCCGGTTGTCTACATTAACTGGCACTCTACTCCCTAAACCCATCAATGGATCTAAACTCCGTCCGTATTGCATGCCATCCACTTCACCTTAACTTTGTGTATGTTTTATTTACATTCATTAGGATCACGTCTATTTCGGTATCTTTGACCACTGTTTACGCTATGCGCTTTTTGGTTGACCACCCGATCGTAATCCACCCATTTTTGATTGATTATCCGTGTTCAGCCGCAGTCCTCCATGATTAGGAATCTCTTAATGTGCTTTCATGGTAATGATCCATGCATGTTTCCCTCCACTTGTGACGATTATGTTCTACACCCATGATGTCACCTTGCGTTTTCTACTTAACCGCTGTTTTCGTACTCTTTTTTCCTTATTGTGTTCTTGCACTCTGATTCATTGTCCGTTCGCTATTTTATGCATTCCATTTACTTTTTGGGCCATGGAAGCTCTTGCAAACATCACCACCTTCCGTGTTGGCCTTTCCCTTGACCTGGTAGAATTTCTTTGACCTCGCGGGTTGCTGGCGTTCACCAAGTTGCCCTGGCATTCGGTAGAATGTCATCCCTACTTTGCCCCAGTGATTGCAGGCATTGCAGATATCGCCCCGACAGAATCCTATTGGCTTGTTACTTGCCTAAACCCGTGCACGGTGGTTACCCTCAACACTATGGCCGAGATGTTCCATCTCCCACAAGAAGGACGTACTCAAGTTCCCCTTCTCCCATTGGCAACACTGAAGCAGTTATTTCCCCAATAGTCCTCCAATGAGTTTGCCATTCTGTGCCGACCCGAGCCAGAATGTTCCACATTACAATTTTTGGTGACCGCACTCAATCTCCAAAAATGAACTTACGTTATATCTTGTCCTTTCTATTCTTTGATTGATGCTGTCACTCGTGAACCTGTCAATTGGGCATTATTACTTTTTTGGCATATCCATTGCGAGTGGCAAACAATTCTGGGTTAGTTAGCCAAAGGTGAATGTCCTCGCACCCAACTTCCTCACCTCTTTTCATTCCTCCTCCCCATCGTGAACCCTGTTTCGAACCCTCTGATGGGTAATCTTCTATAGCGCGAGGAGTCTGAGAAGATGATGGGCTATGACGATGATAATGAAGATGTTTTTCAATTCTTTCAAGAGAAACGCAGGAAGGTTAGCCCTTCTCAGAGTCAAGTCTAGGCCTCTTCAAGTAAGGTACTCCTTCAGAACACAGCTTCATCCCTGCATGCGTCTTCACCCCCACCCTCGCCTAAGGACAAAACCATTGAAGACACTGTTACTATAGACTTTGCGAGATAGCAAATTAGATGCACCTCTATCATGTCATACTCGTTCTAGCTCTCATAGTGCTTCTTTTGCATCAAATGTTGCACACATGATAGCCTCAAGCCAGAAACTATGTGGTAAAGCCTGACTCTTGACCATACACCTCGCCATCTCCATGAGTGATCTGTTCTTTTGTTTAGCAACTCCATTCTATTGAGGTGTGTACGGCACTGTACAGTGGTGTTTTATCCCACGTTTAGCCAGAAATGTATTAAAATCAGAAGACCTATATTCCCCCTCTCGATCAAATGTTGCCAAGCCTCATATGGAGTGATAGACTGTAGCGCTTTAGTGGGACACCTGTTCAAATCATATGTTGCACACATGATAGCCTCAAGCCAGAAACTATGTGGTAAAGCCTGACTCTTGACCATACACCTCGCCATCTCCATGAGTGATCTGTTCTTTTGTTTAGCAACTCCATTCTGTTGAGGTGTGTACAGCACTGTACAATGGTGTTTTATCCCACGTTTAGCCAGAAATGTATTAAAATCAGAAGACCTATATTCCCCCTCTCGATCTGAATGGAGGGTGCCCATTTTACATGCTGACAGATTTTCAACCAAAACCAAAAACTGTTTGAAGCACATGAACACTTCGCACTTTGCCTTCAATGGATATACCCATGCATGCCTGTAAAAATCATCAATGAAAGTCACGAAGTAAAGATAATTTCCAAACGAAGGTGTTTGCATAGGACCATAAACATCACTATGTACAAGTTGCAATTTTTGAGTAGCCCAAACTGAACCATCTTTTGGAAATGAGGAACACTGCATTTTGCCCAAAATATAGCCTTCACAAACATGCTTTCTAGGTGCCTCAAGTTTGGGCAAAGAGGACACCATTTCAAATTTTTGCAGGCGTAGCAAACTAACAGACAAAGCTATCAATGCATGTGCTTGGGCATCTCTGCCATCCCAACGAATCTTCTCTGCAATAGGTGCAGCAAAAACCGCAGCACAAATAGGAATATGCAGAATATCACCATCTTCGACACCTTCTACATCAGCTTCAGTACCTGCAGTTGTAACAATTGTAGGTGTGATAGGACGTTTTTCGACACCCTGCACAATGTTCCACAATCCTTTTGCAGCCAACACATGTCGCATCATATAAGCCCATAACGGGTAGTTGGTACCATCCGACTTATCCTGAACAGCCAACATACGGAATACATCACTACTTTCAGCCATGGCTGGTGACTAAAATACCTTGATACAAAAAATTGACTATATCTCGAAAAGTTGAACAGAACTGCCCAGACAAATTCTGCTAGACCTGTAGCAAACTTTGAGATGCTTATACTCGTGAACAAAAATTGGTATATACCTTTGGCACAAAAAAACAAAATAGTCTGCACGACCGCTTCTATAGTGCGTTCGGAGGCCGAAACGAGCTCACATCGTGATTTTGGCACCACATAGCAAAGTTGTTTTGATTTCTGAAACACCCTGAGTATGCTCACCAAATTTCGCCCGAATCTGAGACTGCAAACAGAGGAGTGTTGATGGTGCCCTAGATGAAGCGATGATGCAAGAGAACGACTGTTACGACCACCACCTACTAGAGAGATGACTCTAGAAGGTTCTAGATCTCTTTGGACAAAATACTCTCCCCATGTACCCCATGTGGGTTGAACCCAAGACCTCCTCCTTCACACCCATGAGAGTTAACCACTAGGCTAAGTGGGTCACTTGTTCACAAGAGCACAAGACCTCCTAGTAAGTCTAAACTCGAGATCTTTGGTCATACACACGGATGACCAAACGGTGTCCGATTTCAGATTTTTCTGAACTGGGGCAGACCCTCAGATCATAGACTTTACTTTATTATAGACGACCTGCTCTGATACCAATTGTTGGATTTAGACGTCTGCAGAAGCACGCGAACAACACAAGGAAGGAGAAGAAGCTTGGAGCACAACACACAATACTGAATGTATTACTAGAGAATGTACAAACATAAGTAGCCCATTAGGCCAATAGGCGTATATACAAGCCAAGGGAAAAAACCTCCTAAAGAGGGAAAAAAGTGCCATGGCGGTCCTAGTGTCTTCACACACATCACTACCTAAATATATCAACATTTTGTGCTTCATCAAACGAAACAGGCTCATTCTCATCACAAAGATTAGAGGCAGCCATAGCAAGAAGGCCATTGGCACTAAGTGGGTATAAAAGTTGAAGCATAAACCGGATGGTACAGTTGACAGGTATAAGGCTAGGCTTGTTGCAAAGGGTTATGCATAGGAAAGAGGCATTGATTTTGATGAGAACTTTTCAGCTACATGCCGTATGACTACTGTTTGGCGCATTTGTGCACTTGCAGCTCATCATGGTTGGAACGTACATTAGTTGGACATTTAAACAACATTTCTAAATGGTGACTTGCATGAAGAAGTGTATGTTTTTTAGCCCCATGGCTTTGTGCAGAAAGGGCATGAAAACTAGGTGTGCAGGTTAAAGAAGGCATTATATGGTTTAAAGCAAGCACCATGTGCTTGGTATGAGAAGATACATGCCTATCTGATTGCACATGGTTTTGAGAACAGTCCAACTGAAAGCACCTTATATGTTAAGCGTGCTAATGATGTGCTTCTGATCGTTGTTGTCTATGTTGACGACATGCTTCTCACTGGTGCTATTGAGAAGCATATTGCTGATTTTAAGGCTGATTTGCATGCCTCATTTAAGATGTCTGATTTGGGGCATTTGCATCACTATTTGGGCATTCAATTTATGCAAGTTGATGGTGGAATGGCTTTGTGTCAAACAAAATATATTGACACATTATTGCAGTGTTTTGGCCTTGAAGACTGTAAGCCTATTGCCACTCCTATGGAGACAGGTTTACGATTGAGTCTTCATGATGCTGGAGATGCATTTGATGCTATTCTCTATCAGCAAGCTGTTGGATGCTTGATTTACTTATGCATTACTCGGCCAGATATTTAGTTTGTTGTCTCACAGATGAGCAGGTTTATGCATTGCCAAGGAGTCAAGCATTGGCAGGAGGTTAAGCGCATCTGCGTTACTTGAGTGGTACTCCGCTACTTGGGTTTTTTTATCCCAAGAGGGGATCACTATCGCCAGATTTGCATGCTTTTTCTGACTCTGATTGGGCTGGTTTCTATGACACTCATGTGTCCACTAGTGGCTTTTTCTTCATGCTTGGTAGCTCATGTATATCTTGGTTGAGCAAGAAGCAGCCTACTGTGGCCACTTCCAATTTTGAGGCTGAGTATAGGGCAGCTTTCACAACTAGTGTTGAGCGTGTGTGGCCCAGACGCCTTATGGCTGATTTGGGTGTTGGTTAGACTTCTGCCACCACCATCTTCACTGACAATCAGAGCGCATTGGAAATTGTGAGGAACCCTGTGTTCCATGCTCACACTAAGCACATTGAGGTGCATTATCACTATGTCAGGGAGAGGTTATCTGTTGGGGAGATCATTAGATAGCTGTTATGCAATCAGAATATGATGCTATCATGAAAAAAGGTACCTCATCTTTATGTGACTTGCCTCCTAGCAAGCAGGCCAATGGCACTAAGTGGGTATACAAGTTGAAGCGTAAGCCTGATGGAATACAATTGACATGTATAAGGGTAGGCTTGTTGCAAAGGGTTATGCTCAAGAAAGAGGCATTGGTTTTGATGATATCTTTGCTACTAGAGGCCGAATGACTATTGTTCGTAGCATATGTGCACTTGTAGCTCATCATGATTGGAATGTACATCAGTTGGACATTAAAACTGCATTTTTGAATGGTGACTTGTATGAAGAACTGTATGTTTTTCAGCCCTGTGGCTTTATGTAGAAACGGCATGAAAACCAAGTGTGCAGGTTGAAAAATGCATTATATGTTTTGAAGCAAGCACCAGGTGCTTGTTATGAAAAGATACATGGCTACTTGATTGCACATGGTTTTGAGAACAGTCCAACAGAGAGCACCTTATATGTTAAGCGTGCAAATGATGTGCTTCTGATCATTGCTATCTATGTTGATGACATGCTGCTCACTGGTCCTTGTGAGAAGCATAGTGCTGATTTTAAGGATGATTTACATGCCTCATTCGAGATGTCACATTTGGGGCATTTGCATCATTATTTGGACATTCAGTTTTGCTTCATGCTTGATATCTCATGCATATCTTGGTTGATCAAGATGTAGTCTACCGTGGCCACTTCTAGTTGTGAGGTTGAGTATAGGGTAGCTTTAACAATGACTATTGAGTGTGTGTGTCTCAGAAACCTTATGGATGATTTGGCTGTTGGTCAATCTTTTGCGACCACCATCTTCATTGATAGGCAGAGCACATTAGCAGTTGTGAGGAACCCTATGTTCCATGCTCGCACTAAGCACATTGAGGTTCACTATCATTATGTTAGGGAGATGTTCTCTATTGGCGAGATCAGTTTGGCATATATGTGCACACAAGAGAACATTGTAGATCTTTTCACAAAGGCTCTACCTAGGGAGAAGTTTGAAGCTTTTTGCAAAGCCTTGGGTTTACTTCCTTTTGTGGATTGATTCCACAGAGCTTGGCACTTTCTTATACATGAGTGCAAGCTCTTCATTCACCACATCATCCCAATGGGATTTGTTGACGGATTTAGGTAGTGATGTGAGTAAGCACACTAGGACGATTGGGGCACTTTTTTCCCTCTTTAGAAGGTTTTTTCCCTCGACTTGTATATACGCCTATAACCCTAACAGGTTACTTATCTTTGTACATTCTCTTGGTAATACATTTAGTATTGTATGTTGTGTTCCAAGCTTCTTCTTATTCCTTGTGCTATTTGCATGCTTCCGTAGACCTCAAACTCCAACATTAATTTCAATGATGCGATAACCTAAACACATAAGGAAAGATGATACCTGACATACATTGTTTCACAAAACAAGAAATCAAGGAAAGTAGAAATGAATCAAGTAACTGAGAAAGTAAACAAATTCATGAACCTCAGATTGAGCAAGCACATAGGAAAGGCTAATCGTCGTAGTGTGAGATCCTCTAGGCTAGTGTTAGAACCACGACAAGGTCTTGCACCCAACAATTAGACGGTATATCCTATGTATTAAGCTCAGAAACTAGCGATTCAGAGATGCCTTACAACATGGAGAGACTTGCGGGTAGCTAAGGAGTAGCCTACCTAAGAAGACTAGAAGGTCCCTACAAGACTCAATTAGAATATGTTTGAACTAATCGCTTAGGTGCTCGCATCAATGAGGATGGTTTGAGAAGGTCGGTAATCGACTTGCAAAACCCAGACCAACCCATGGCATTGGAACATCCTATGGTTAAGTTTGAGATAGATTCCTATATAGACAAAGAAGGAACCATGTACATAATGACCAATCAACTTGGCAGTACCAATGAAGTTGGGGTAGTGATCCCAACAATAGAAATGGGAGATTTAGAACACAGACACCCAGTGGAAGAACCTATGACATCGAGGGAAATCTATCTTGACCAGAGACTCACCCCATATTGGATTTCCCAAGATAATAGGAGTATAGAACTATTCCTGAACAAGGAAAAGATGAAGCATTATGGAGGTATAAGCCTGAACAACCTACTGAAATAGGAGTAGTCACCATTCACAAATCCAAGGGCCATGATACCCTAAGAAAGGTGGTGTACCTGGACAATATGTCTGAGTGTGTGTTTGTGGTAATTGAACATGGTAAGCATGCTTACACATGGAGAGGATATTTTATCTTTGCTCAACCTAGATCGAATATCTCCATGGGGAATCAAGGAGCAGGAACATCCCATGCTCATGGTACACAGAAGGAAAAGGGTAGAGAAAGACCTGAAGTTAGCCTTGTTGACCCTATAGGTCGAGATTGATCAGGTATAGGGACTACCAGATTGGAATATGAGAATGAGAGAAGCAAGGCCTCAACGGGGTAGAGAGTGTAGAGAGATTAGATCCCTATTATGAGATCATTTTGAGAGGTGTAGTTGATCATTTGATGTGATTTAAAGTGCTATAGAATCAACATATTGTCTACTTCATATCTACAAAGTTTCAATGTTATTGCTTTATCCATTGATTAGTGGATCATGTTCCAAAGCACATAAGTGATTATTTGTGATCATTAGGAAGCTAAAGAGGCCTACTACACTCTCCACGACTTGTTCTTGGCTAGTGTAAAGCACGGTTTTGTAGCACCACTTCATCTCTGAAGACTATCCACCATCTCCTCCAACAACGATCACTCAGTGGACTTAAATCTTAGAAAAATGCTCCCTTCAGCTCGGGATAGTGGACCAATAGTGAGTGATACTACTCAAGATCCCTAACCACTCCCACTTAGAAGAAGGCAAACCATGTCCCCACATAATGAATGCAAAGGTAGACCGGAAGATCTTTGGACAAATCCTCCAACCAATGACCACTCTCTCTGGATAGATGGGGACTAGCTTTGGATAGAGGAGCATTTAGGAAATCCTTCCCCCCTTCTTTAGTCAAATGGGCACAATCAACAGGTAGATGGGGACCATCAACCTCTCAAGCATACCCTCCACACTTCTAGCATGCATGCCTAGATCTATTGTAAAGAATGCCTCATTTCCTAATAGGCATGACATGCAAGTGTTAGACCTCCTTTCTTTTCCAAAGCAGAGTGTCCATCTCACCTCTCACAAACCACAATGGGAAAAGTCAACCACGATCCAGACACCTCAACTGAAGCCCAATCTAGACTACCCCATGGATGCAACACAAGTCTCCAAACATGACTACAAATGTAGGCACCCAAAGGCCAACTAACAGTTACAATTGTCTCCAGTTCATCTCAAGAACCAAGGACAACGAAGAGTCAACCTCGACGCTCACCATCACCAAGACATTATCCTCTAATGAGAATTTGACAAGTCTAGGTATCTAAGAAGTCTCTGACGACCAAGCTCGAAACCACTCAAATTTGGGTGCCCAAGGCCTATTTAGCAGTTCAAAAACTAAGCCATGTAACAACAGCCCCTCTAGAACCACACCAATCACCTAGCTCTTCACCTCCCAATCCATCTTTTGTATCTAAGCCTACGAACCATTTCCCTTCATCACTCACTAGGAAATGGGTCCCTAAACATCCCCAAAATCCTGAATCCTATCCATTGTACAATATGACACCTCATGAAACTAACCTTTTTCTTTGTAGTAATTCATTAACACCCAAGTTAACTGATCATCCTTGTAAAAATCAACCCCTTGTCAGAAGGATTTCATCATTGTGAATAGCACTCAGAAAAAATTTAAAAATGAAAGCTGGTTATCTCTAAACTCTCCAAAATATAATTTATGTGAGCTTTTGATTTGACTAATCTCTCTTTTTAAGTGCTTGGAGGTTCAAAAAGATGAACATGTGCTCTCATCTGCACATGAAGAGAAATCTATCTTTTATTTAAACTTTTTATATATAACCCTTAGTATCTTTAGGTATTGTGTGATACGCTATGCATATACCCTAAAATGCTTATGTGTGCTTATGCATGTGAATGCCTATGTATTGATGTTAGATGAATGGATAAGAGTAATCGTGTTTGTGCATATGTGGTTGTAGGTATATATGAGGGTGTGTGCCTATGTGTATTGTTTACCAAAGTTCAATATGTTTGTGTTTCATACCATCTAAGTAGCCCAAATGAAAGTATGCAACCTTATGTATATGTGTGATACCCTACACATTTACTCTAAATGTGAGCTACCTTAAGTAGGTATGAGTGTGTGAGTGAATATTAACCTAAAACATAAATGGAAATAAATGTGATTGACCTTATATGCCTAAGAGAAAAGGAATAATCCTTATGTGTGCAAAATCCTATTTGATTGAATATATATAAATGTGGCCATATACATATGTGTGCATAGGTAAATGTGTATTTTATAAATATTTGAATTATTATATGTTAGTCTATGTTATAAATTACGTTAATATATGAGTGATTTATATTTAATTTGATAAATATAATTAATAAATGAAATATTTGATTTAGCATATGTCAATTTATCTTAATCACTGCAACATATCAGGCATATACCGAGGCTTCTACCGAGGAAAATGAACGGGTGCAATTTTGCCTCGACGTCGGTGTAAGGGTCGGTGTAGGCATCGGTATAAGCATCGATATAAGCATCGGTATATGCATCGGTATATTCATCGGTATATGTGCCGATATAAGCATCGGTATAAGCCATGGTATGCCCTTGGGCAAAATAGTCGGTAAAAGCATCGGTATGTGCCTGGGGATACCGACGTTTATACTGTCGCCTATACCGATGACCATATCTGCAAAACTTTTTTGGGCAGAGTGTGTTGTCTCTTGCTACAGCAACATTCCCATGCTTTTGTGTAGCAAAAGACAATCCAGTCTGCCCAAGAAAAACCCAAGTACATGTGACATGTATGATAGGCAACAAAAAAATGATTTGATAAAGCAAAACATACTGTCAAATACAAAAGACATTCATGAATCATGTAAAAAGAAATGGGACACATTGACATGATATTTATAAACAACAACTAGAACACATGTATATGTGTGTCTACCTATGTATATACATGTGTATGTGTATATGTATTATGTGTGTATATTTGTATATGTGTAAATATTTATCTACATGTGTAAAAACCCTAAAACCCTAGTCCTAAAGACCTAGACCTAAACAGGTGTATGTGTGTATTCTTGTGTATATATATGTGTAGGTGAATATATATATATATGTGTATGTGTGTGTATGCATATGTGTATCTATGTAAAAATCCTAAAACCTTAATTCTGAAGACCTAGACCTAAAACATGTATATGTGTGTATGTGTGCATGCATGTGTATATATATGTGTATGTGTATATTGTTAATGTGGCGGACCAAACGGCCAATGTTAAGGCCAGTGTTGAATTAATGCGTTGTTCTAACTGTCAGCACGTGTCAAACGAATCGTGGGTTCTTGGGAGTGGTAGGGGTCTGTTAGACAGAGGCCCTGTACTTAGTTCCCCAAAATAACCGATTCAGTTGCAGCCCTAAAATGCTATCGGCAGTTCTATCTGAATCTACTGTCCTTAGACAGTATCATCACAGTCTTAGCTCATCTACCAGTAACAACTAGACTGTACCAGACTTATCTGTACCTTGGTACCGAATTACTTCAGACTAATAGGCTACTGTAACAGTACAGTAGTCCAACCTTCACCAAGACAGTGCTCACAGTCAAGCAACCGGATCACAGAAGGTACCTACGGTTTCAACCTACAGTTCTGAAGACTAACACACACTGGAATTACCCTTAACTATAGGGAATTCTCACCGTACAAGGGCAGATCGAGAACATCACTACTTCTGCACAATGTTCTTAGGGAAAGATTACTACATTCACATAGACTTATCAGTACTTAGCAGTTCAACAAGGAGAAGAGCACTTCGTCGTACATCTTAACAGAACAATTCGTCACAACGATCCATAGTAACTCTTTCAGACAACGATCCAACGACTTATTGAATGGAACTAGATTCACAGTGTAACCAAGATTGACAGATGACAACACAGAGTACAACAGAGTACGCAGAAACTAAACAACACACACTGCCGCAACGTTCCGACAGACAACCAGACGAATAGTCTGGTGATAACACGAAAATAAGCCAAAATCCCCGCGCTCCCGAGCACTTCTTTTCATTGCTTTATATAAGATTTACAAATATGCGCGTAACTACCTTTCGCGCGTGTTTTACAAAGATTTTTGTTACACCTAACCCAATCTGTCGGCCGACTAACACTGGCACGCACGGTGGACTCGAACCCGCAAGTTTTTACAAAATTACTGCTCATCGACTATTCCTTCTAAGTACATGTTTCGGGCTAATCTAAATGTACGGGCGATTTTTTTCTTAAGGGTTTCTAATAATCGTTTTAATGTATCGGGTTCTAGTACCTGGGCATCTACTCTAACAGAACTTATGGCTATGGCTTCGGTTAACAAAATTTCTGCTTGCGTTTGCAGAAAGGCCTCTTGCAGATAAAGATCATTGGCCAATGCAGCATCTCTGGACGTCTTCATTTCCTCGAGTTGTTGCTCCATCTTTTGTACTCTTT
Source organism: Ceratopteris richardii (assembly GCA_020310875.1). Taxonomy (NCBI): domain Eukaryota; kingdom Viridiplantae; phylum Streptophyta; class Polypodiopsida; order Polypodiales; family Pteridaceae; genus Ceratopteris; species Ceratopteris richardii. Next base: position 93,201,097 of record CM035430.1, read on the forward strand.
CTTTTATGTTTTCCAGTTGGTTTTCGCGCTTCTCGATCTCCTGAACTTGAAAATCTACAGTCCTGATTTATGATTCCTTCTCGCGTTTGAGATTGGCAGTGAGCTTCTGATTCTGCCCTTCCTTTGTTAGGTAGTGCTTGAGCATATTGTTTACGTCTTTCAAATTTTCGTTGGTTTTGTGCAGTTCTTCTTCTGTTCTTTTCTGCTGCAACTGCTGTTCTTGACTCTGCTGCACCAGTTCTTGTAATTGCTTTCTGGTTTCCTCTAGTAGATTGCCCAATGCAATTCGGGCGTCTTCTTTGTCTTGTATGTCCTCCTTCATTTGGTTGATTTCTTCATTGGCAACTTGCAGTAGTTCTTCTTTTTCTGTAAGTGCTTCCATTGTCGCATCTCTCTGATTGATCAGCAACTCCTGTTCGGTGAGTTTTGCCTGTAATTCATTCAATTGTTCTTGCAAGGATTGGTTTTCGGATTTAGTGATTAGCACTTCTTCCTGTAGGGGGCTGATGTCAGCTTCTAGAATATCAACTTTATGCTGTAGTTCGCTTCGGATACTGTCGGTGGCTGCTTTCATGTGGATGGGCAGTTGCTGTGATAAATTAATAAGAACTTGGCCCATATTGGCCAGTTCGGACAGTATTGGAATGGAAGGGAGGGGTAACTGGGGTCGTGGTTGGAAAGAGGATGTGTTGAGGAGCTGTTGGGAGTTCGGTGGAGAGTAGTTGAGGGAGGAGGATGAGGACTCGACGGTTTCGGCAGGGTGAATGGGCTGGATGGGGATGATGGGTGGTTCCGGTGGGGGAGTGGGAAGGATGGTTTGATTTGTTACCTGATTGGCAGCTTGTTGTTCCTGCTCTGCCATTGTGGATTCCACTGCCTTTAGCAGTCTGTCCAGTGCTTCCTTAGTAGCTTGTTCTTCATCTATTTGTTGTTCTTCTTGAGACTCCTGCTGTAATTCTTCTTCGGTCGATGATGTGTTGGCTTCTGTATGTTTCTCCTGTTGTTGTTCTTGGGACGAGTGTGGAGATGATTCGTTTTGCATGGATGTTGTGGTGTCGTGGAACGTTTCTTCTTCTTGCTTATCCTCTTCTTTGTCGCCCTCATTGTTCCCTCCTGTAGATCCTTGTGCTTCGCTTTCAGAAGAGCTAATCCTTATTCTTTTTCTTGGGAATAGTTGGTTTAATTCCTCTTCGTCTTCTTCTTCGTCGTCGCACAGCTGCACTAACTCTTCATGTCGTAGAACTGGTCCTTGCGGTGGAGGTTGTGCTGCAAGGATGGCCAGAAAGAGGAATGAAATGATGTGTGGTAGTCTCGATCTCGGCGTGCCTCCTTTGTTTACCTGTTTCATGATAGCTACGCATTCTTTGTGGATTCTATGAAAGAAGAAAGAGGCGAAGTTGATTTGTTCACGGGCAGCTAAGTCTATGGCAGAGTAAAATGGCCGGAATATGCCGTAAGTGCGCTTTTGGAGGTTAAGGATGGCTACTAGGAGAAGGGCGGATCTTTTTGGTTCTGGTCGGCAGAGAATGGCATATTCGTTAGAGGAATATCTAGGAAACAATTCGGCCATTCTGGCTACTCGTAGGCTCGGGCCATTTTCTCGGCCTTGCGAAGGGAGTCGAAATGACTCAGCGAAGGTTTGGAAGGTGATTACTATTCGGGCGGGTAAAGATGTGAAAGCCCAACTTCGCTCGTTGGCGGGTGCTTGAGCGATGGCGGAAATGATCTGAGCGAAGAATGGGTGGGACTCCACTGAATGCCAAGGCAGTTCAGCGAAGTTTGCCAACCCACGTATGCGCAGGTATCTCCTACGTTGGTAAGGAGCCCGTCACGGAAAGCGGCGTAATTAGCCAAGGCTTCCATGGCGCACATGAAGTCACAGAACACAGGCACACAGATCACAGGATAAACACAGAGCACAAGGTAAACACAAGCACAATAGTGTTTTTCGTCGAACTGGAGAAGGTTAAGTAGATTGTATTATTAAACATGCACAAAAAGAAAAGAAAAGAAAAGAAAAGTGAACTCCAAAAAATGCGGCCAACCGCAAAATGTTTTAGTGCGGGTTCGCTGTGTGTTGATACGGCCGCAGCTTCGAACCGTTGATGACTTTCGGAAGAGGGTTTCCGGTCAACGTAGTCAACCAAAAAGTTGCTGGGCCTACTTGTGCAGAAATCCGATAGGGACCGAACGATCGTAATTTGAATTTACCAGCAGACCGATTGGACTTTGCATTATAAAAAAGGACAAGTTGTCCCACTGTAAAAACTGGAGTTTTCAAGTGTCAATCATGCGTCCGAGCCTGTCTTAGTTGTACTTCCTACATAGTTAAAAAGTTGTGCCATCGTTGCTCGCCTAACTCTCAACCGAAATGATAGTGAATCTTCCGGTAGCAGTTTCTGAGCGATTGCTACTCGTAAACTTGGTATAACTATCTCCATTGGTGCTATTGCTTCTAATCCATAAGGTAGTTTGAAAGGTGTTAATCCTGTTGTTACCTTGTATGTAGTCCGATATGCCCATAATACTGCAGGTAGCAGTTGATCCCATCTTTTCGGTGCTTCTAAAATGAGTTTCTGAAAGCATATTCAGCAAAGATTTGTTTGTACTCTCAGCCAGGCCATTTGCACGAGGATAATATGGTGAACTAAATTTATGTGTGACCTGAAATGAATGTGAGAGTACTTTCATTAAAGTGTTGACAAAATGAGTGCCTTGATCTGTAACAAGTTCCAGTGGTAAGCCAAAACGTGGAAAGACATCGGTTAGCAGACACTTTGCTACCGCAACAGCTGTAGCAGACCGTAAAGCCCAGGCTTCTGCCCATCTGGTTGCATAGTCTGTACAGGTTAGTATGTAACGATTGTTACTGAAGACTGATGGAGGTGTAATCGGACCGATAAAATCTAGACCCCACTTCTGAAAAGGTTCTAATGGCAAGACAAGTTGAAGAGGGAAAAGATGTCGTTGTAGGGGCTGTCCAGTTCTTTGACAAGTATCACATTGTTTGACAAATTGTGATACATCTCTGTACATAGTTGGCCACCAGAGACCACTTTGCAGAATTTTCCGGTGTGTTAAGTATGTTGCAAAATGGCCACCGGAAGGAATCGAGTGAGCCAAAGTAATAATTGAGTTAACTTCATGTGGTGGAATACATCGAAGTAAAATTCCGGTATGATCCACATAGTATAATTCTCCAGCAATCAACTGAAATCGGCGGCTAAAAATTGCAATTTTCCTGCATACTGCCGTAGAAGTCAGATGGCATCCATCAGTCAGAAAGGTCAATATCTGATCATAGTATGTAGATGGAAAAGGTGGATCTGTAATTTCATCATGGGTTGGTTCAGAAACATAAATCACCGGAGTTGTGTCATCTATACCTACCGGAGCTTCACCAGAATCTAGTCGAGAAAGAAAATCTGCTAAGGCATGTGAATTGCCTGGCCGATGAATGACTTTGTAGTCAAATTCTTGTAAAAGCAGAACCCATCGTGCTAATCGACCACCTAGATGTTGCTTCCGAACTAGATAGACAAGTGCAGCATGATCTACATAAAAGGTAAATTTACGGCCCAGCAAGTAATGCCTGAATTTCTTGACAGAATATACTAAGCCTAGACATTCTCTTTCTGTTACAGAGTAATTTTTTTCAGCAGGGGCAAGTCTTCTACTAGCATAGTAAACAGGTCGGAACCACTTATCGGTTCGTTGCATCAGAACACTGCCAATGGCAATATCTGATGCGTCTACAAAGACATGAAATGGGTGATCCCAGTCCGGAGGCTGTAAGATTGGAACCTGTGTTAATAAACACTTTAGACGATCAAATGCTATCTGACATTCGTGAGTCCACTCAAACTGTCGAGGAGTCTTGGTGATTAATCTGTTCAGAGGTATTGCCAAGTGAGCAAGCCATCGTAGGTGTCGTCCATGCCATCTTACTTGGCCCATGAAGCGCATTACTTCTTTCGGTGTAGTGGGCACCGGAGCTTCTAACACAGCTGAAATTTTATCTGGATCCACCTGTATACCTTGTGCAGATACAATGTGACCAAGTAGCTTGCCACATGAAACCGCAAACACGGATTTGTTTGGGTTCAAACAGAGTCTGTATTCTCTGCATCTCAGAAAGCAGCACCGTAAATGGAACAGGTGTGCTATCATCTTACCGAAAATTGAAAAATCATCAAGATAGACTTGCATAAAAGAGGTAAGATAACGAGAAAATATTTCCTGCATACACCTTTGGAATGTACTTGGGGCATTTCTTAATCCAAACCACATAACAGTACAAGCAAATACACCCCAGTTGGTAATGAAGGCAGTCTTTGGTATATCCTGTTCAGCCATTCTAACTTGATTATATCCATTGTACCCATCTAGGAATGAATACATTTCATGTCCTGCTACTCTATCAAGCATTGTGTCAAGAAAAGGGATCGGAAAAGGATCAGGCACCGTAGCTGCGTTCAGTTTTCGGTAATCTACACATATTCGTAACTGCTTATTCTTTTTCGGGACAATAACAATTGGTGAGATCCATTCAGCATGTTCTATTGGTACAATAAATCCGACTTTAAGTAGCCTATCAAGTTCTGCCTTTACCTGTGATGCATAGTTTGGATTCATCCGGTAGCTAGGTTGTTTGTTCGGTTTTGCTTCGGGCTTTAGCATGACTCTGTGCTGATAGATGCACGGGTCCAATCCTTTCATATCTTTGTAATCCCATGCAAAGACGTCGGAGAATTCTTGGAGTAGCTGGATTAAGCCTGCTTGAAATGTTTCCAGTAAGTTTTGCTTTATCTTCACAGGACGCGGATGATCTTCATCGCCTAAATTATAAGTGATTAACTAATCTTCTGGAACATAAAATTGTTGGGGCTTTTCTGTAACGTCAGCTGGCTTAAAAAGTTGTTGCAGTTGAGCATCATCTATAACAGCAGTATCTTCCTTCTTATCTTCTTCTGTTACAGTCATTACCGTACAAACTGTGGGATTCCAGTTATTTACAACAGATTGTAGATCAACAGTTCCTAGGGAAATCAAGTCAATGTTATTTTTCAGAAACTCTTCTTCTTCATCATCTGACAATCCATCTAGCATATGGACTGGTTCTGCGAAATTTGGTCTAGCATGTAGTTCGCAAGGCTGTATAGCATCTAATTTTACAACATATTTACGATTGTTGTCTTTGAAAGTGAGTTCCTGTGCAGACCAATCTTGTATCACCTTAGCGTGCTTCAGCCAAGGTCGGCCGAAAAGGAGATTATAAAAGGGTGGATTCTGGTAATTCTAATATGACAAAGGTCATCTTAAATGTGGTACCTTGTAAAGTTATGGGTACATTTCGTACAAGTCCTACGGGATGGACCCTTGACTGGTCGGCCATTCTGATAAAAAACTGAACTGGTTCGATGTTGGTCCACCCTAACTTTTTACATAATGCAGCAGTAGCAATGTTGACACCAGATCCTCCATCAATTAGTACCTGTGGGATTTTATGATTTTTATACCATACCGTAATTAAAGGAACTGAACGATCGACCGTAGAATCAGGTTCCGGTTGCACTGTTGCCGTTGCTGGAATACAAGAAGGCACAGGGCTGAACTGCTGTTGGAATTGTTGCCGAACTCCCGGTACTAATGCAAGTAGCTGGCCCAGAGGCAGAGTGATAGATGCTTTAGATAAAATTTCCCAGGCCTGTTGTGATTGGGTTGCATGCTCCACCGGTTTTGAAGTTGATGCGTCTGCTGAAGATGATTGGCCTGCTGCGGAATTGGAATCCTGTTGTTGTGTTCCTTCTTCAGTTATTGGATTCTGGGTCACCGGAATAGGATCTGGGAAGACTGGAGGTTCTGTGGTGGTCCATTGACTAGCCTTATTGTACATCCTTTGTTGTTCGCGTATACCTGGTTCAAATAATTCTGCTGCTGGCTGCAGTTGTTTGCCGGAGCGGGTCTGAATTACTGCAGCTTGCGTTTCCACTAGTGTGATTTGTACCATATTAGCCATTGGGTTTTGACGTTCCTTCTTCCTTTGATCATACTCAACTGCATCCTTACAGAATCTTCTAATGTGACCAAATTCACCACAGAAATGATAGCGCGGTGGTGGCAAGTTGGGATTTTCCGGTGCTGATCCGGCCTGCCAGCGGTTTGCGTTGTAGTTGTTGTTTCTCTGTCCTCTGTAATTTCGATATCCTTGTTGCTGGTTATTCCTCATTTGCGGAGGTACATAATGATTGGTTGGTTGTCCTGGTTCCTGTATAATAGCATTGACAGTTGCGGTTCCCTGCACTTTGGCGTTGTATGCATAGTTTTCGGTGGTGTGTCCGGCAGTGTTGTAGATAGCACATAATAACTGATTAAGTGCACAAGTGGCACTAGTATGGCCTGAATTCTTGCATGTGATGCAGTATACTTGTCTGGTCATATCTTCAGAGACATTTCTATTTGTTTTTAACCACTCCAGGTCCTCTGTAAATCCGCCAACCTTGTTTTCCAGCTGCAGAGCCATTGCAATCACTGCATCTAGCATCATAGCTCCTACACAGCGTATAATCATAATCTGTTTAAGTTGCGGGGTCAATCCATTGATAAACCACTGAGTAATAACGTCGTCTGGTAGGTTGGCATGTGCTGGTGGTAACTGCCTTAGATGAGTCCTGAATAGTGTGGCGTATTCCTGTACTGTTTGATTTATCTTTTGTCTATTGTTTTGCAGGTAGTCAAAAATTTCGGCTGGATTCTTCTTTAGTCTGAATCTCTGCAAAAAGGCATCTCGTACTGCTTCATAGGTGCCGAAGTGATTAATATCATATTCTGTAAGCCATCTAGCTGCTTCATTAATGTAGACTGAAAGACAATAGCTTTATACGTCGGATCTGGTGGATGGTTAAGTACTGCGTAACTTATCTCAAATGTGCGTACATGAACATCCGGGTCATCTCCTGGGAATCCACCAAATTTAGTGTACGTTACTCCTGTTGGAGGCGGCCTTGGTGGGCATACTTGTTGTTGTTGCTCCTGTTGTTGTTGTTGCACGTTCATGGCGAGTGTATTGTGACTATCTTTTGTATCTCGGGGCTGAATATCTGAATTATCGGAATCTGTATCGTCGGACTGTGCACTTTCCGGTTCGATAATCTTGTTCAGTATGCTTCGAATCTCGGTTTTGAACAAATTTCCTTCCTTCTTGATGTCGAGTGTAGGGGAACTTACTCCAAAAAGCGGTGAGGGGGCTGAAGATTCAGTAAAAAATGGTAAACCATTGGCGAAAAACTGCGATTTTGTTACCGAAATATCACCGGACCTAGTTGTACTTCTACCTCCCGGAGTTGTCTTTAATAAATTAAGTACTCCAGACTGACGGTTCTTGGGATACGTTTCACCCGATCGAGTAACCGGCATGTATCATCTTTTGTACTAATCGCGTAGTATCACTATCGATTAAAATTTTATAATCACGTTTCCACAACAAGTTTTCAACAATCTGGTTCTGTTGCTACTTTCGACAAACGCACGGTAATCTTGATGTTCGATTTCGACAGACGAATGACGATCTTGATGCCACCTTCCCACAGACGGCGCCAAGTGTTAACGTGGTGGACCAAACGGCCAATGTTAAGGCCAGTGTTGAATTAATGCGTTGTTCTAACTGTCAGCACGTGTCAAATGAATCGTGGGTTCTTGGGAGTGGTAGGGTTCTGTTAGGCAGAGGCCCTGTACTTAGTTCCCCAAAATAACCGATTCAGTTGCAGCCCTAAAATGCTATCGACAGTTCTATCTGAATCTACTGTCCTTAGACAGTATCATCACAATCTTAGCTCATCTACCAGTAACAACTAGACTGTACCAGACTTATCTGTACCTTGGTACCGAATTACTTCAGACTAATAGGCTACTGTAACAGTACAGTAGTCAAACCTTCACCAAGACAGCGCTCACAGTCAAGCAACCGGATCACAGAAGGTACCTACGATTTCAACCTACAGTTCTGAAGACTAACACACACTGGAATTACCCTTAACTATAGGTAATTCTCACCGTACAAGGGCAGATCGAGAACATCACTACTTCTGCACAATGTTCTTAGGGAAAGATTACTACATTCACACAGACTTATCAGTACTTAGCAGTTCAACAAGGAGAAGAGCACTTTGTCGTACATCTTAACAGAACAATTCGTCACAACGATCCACAGTAACTCTTTCAGACAACGATCCAACGACTTACTGAATGGAACTAGATTCACAGTGTAACCGAGATTGACAGATGACAACACAGAGTACAACAGAGTACGCAGAAACTAAACAACACACACTACCGCAACGTTCCGACAGACAACCAGACGAACAGTCTGGTGATAACACAAAAATAGGCCGAAATCCCCGCGCTCCCGAGCACTTCTTTTCATTGCTTTATATAAGATTTACAAATATGCGCGTAACTATCTTTCGCACGTGTTTTACAAAGATTTCCGTTACACCTGTCCCAATCGGTCGGCAGACTAACAATATGTATTGTGTGTGTTTATATGTGTTTATATGTGTATATGTGTGTATGCATGTGTGTATATATGTAAAATCCAAAAACCCTAATCCTAAAACCCTAACTCTAAAACATGCATATGTGTGTATGTATATGTCACATATGTGTATGTGTGTATGCATGTATATATATATATATGTATATATATATATATATATATATATATATATATATATATATATATATATATATATATATATATATATATATATATATATATATATATATATACATGCATACACACATACACATATGTGACATATACATACACACATATATATATATACATGCATACACACACTAAAACCCTAACTCTAAAACATGCATATGTGTGTATGTATATGTCACATATGTGTATGTGTGTATGCATGTATATATATATATATATATATATATATATATGTGTGTGTGTGTGTGTGTCTATGTATGTATGTGTGTATGTGTGTATGCACATGTATATATATGTGTATGTGCATATGTATTATGTGTTCATATGTGTATATGTGTGTATATATGTAAAAGCCAAAAACCCTAACCCTAAAACCCTAACCTAAAACATGCATATGTGTGTATGTATATGTCACGTGTGTGTATGTATGCATGTGTGTGCATGTGACTCTCTCTCTCTCTATGTGTATGTGTGTATGTATGTATGTATGTGTGTGTATGTATGTATGCATGTGTGTGTGTATGTATGTGTATGTGTATGTGTATGTGTATGTGTATGTGTGTATGCATGTGTATATGTGTGCATGTGTGTATGTATTATGTGTGCATATGTGTAAAAATCCAAAACCCTAATCCTAAAACCCTAACCCTAAAACATGTATATGTGTGTTTGTGTGGATGTATATGTGATGTGTGTGTATGTGTATGTGCATGTATGCATGTGTGTGTACACGTGTGTGCATGTATATGTGTGTGTGTACGTATGCATATGCATATGCATATGCATATGTGTATGTAATATGTATGCATCTCTGTGTATGTATCTCTATGTCTCTCTCTTTCTCTCTATCTATATCTCTCTCTTTATCTCTCTCTCTCTCTCTTTCATCTCTCTCTCTCTTTTATCTCTCTCTCTCTCTTTTATCTCTCTCTCTCCCTCTTTCTATCTCTCTCTTATTCTCTCTCTCTCTCTATCTCTATTTATAATAAAGACCAAAACAATCACCTACATCGATGTAATTCTTTTAAACGCTCTCGTCAAAGCCCAATTGACATCGTCTCTTGTCAAATTCCAAAGAATCAATGCCAAAAATCTCCTGCGAAACAAAAGAAAAGAGAAATTCAAAAACCCTAATCCTAAAACCCTAACCCTAAAACATGTATATGTGTGTATGTATATGTGATGTGTGTGTATGTGTATGTGCATGTATGCATGTGTGTATACATATGTGAGTGTGTATATATATGTGCGTGTATGTAATATGCATGTGTGTATGTATGTATGTGTGTGTGTACATGCATATGTGTGTGTATGTATGTATGCATATGCATGTGTGTATGCACATATGTGTGTGCATACATATGTGAGTGTGTATTTATATGTGTGTGTGTATGTAATATGCATGTGTGTATGTATGTATGTGTTTGTACATGCAAATATGTGTGTATGTATCTCTCTCTTTCTTTCATCTCTCTCTCTCTCTATCTCACTCTATATCAATCGAAAACAAAATGATCACTTACATCAATGTAATTGTTTGGAGCATTGTCGCCAAAGTCCACTTAATGTTTTCCTTCATCGAATTCCAAAGAACTGATGCCAAAAATCTCTTGCAAAACAAAAGAAAAGAGAAATTCATAAACCATAATCCTAAAACCCTAACCCTAAAACATGTATATGTGTGTATATGTGTATGTATATGTGATGTGTGTGTATGTGTATGTGCATGTATGCATGTGTGTGTATACATATGTGAGTGTGTAAACATATGTGAGTGTGTATATATATGTGTGTGTGTATGTAATATGCATGTGTGTATGTATGTATGTGTGTGTGTACATGCATATGTGTGTGTATGTATGTATGCATATGCATGTGTGTATGCACATATGTGTGTGTATAAGTATGTGAGTGTGTATGTATGTATGTGTGTGTGTACATGCAAATATGTGTGTATGTATGTATGCATATGCATGTGTGTATTTATACATGTGTGTGTACATGTGTGTATGTATATGTGTGTATACATGTATGTATGTATGTGAGTATGAGAATGAATATGTGTGTGTATGTATATGCATGTGTGTATCTAATATGCATGTCTCTATGTAATATGCATGTTTGTATGTAATATGCATGTATGTATGTATATGTGTGTATGCATGTGAGTATGTAATATGTATGTGTATGTATATGCATGTGTGTATGTAATATGTATGTGAGTGTGTATGTAATATGCATGTGTGTATATAATATGTATGTGTGTATGTGTATGCATATGTGTGTGTATGTATGTATGCATCTCTCTCTATCTCATTCTTTTTCTATTTCATCTCTCTCTCTTTCACTCTCTCTCTCTATCTTTCTCTTTTATCTTTCTCTCTCTCTCTCTTTATGTTTCTCTAGATCTCTCTCTTTCTTCTCTCTCTCTCTATCTCACTCTATATCAATCGAAAACAAAACAATCACTTACATCGATGTAATTGTTTGGAGTGTTGTCCTCAAGGTCCACTTAATGTTGCCCTTCGTCGAATTCCAAAGATTTGATGCCAAAAAGCTCCTGCAAAACAAAAGAGAAGAGAAATTAGAAAAGGGAAAACACAAAGAAAGAGAAAGGGTGCTACAATATGTGCAATCTTACCAAAATTTCAGATCTAAAGAAACAGAGATGTAGAGAGAGAGAGAGAAAGAGAGAGAGAGAAAGAGAGAGAGAGAAAGAGAGAGATGTGTACACACAATAGGTTCAAAATGTAGTTCGCGCACGCAAACTCGACAGTAGTAAACTTTGGTTCAAAATGCAAGCAAATGTCGAATTTTTGCTTTCGGGCCCGGTTAAAACGTTGCCTCGGTATAAGCGTCGGAGATGAGCGTCGGTATAAGTGTCGGTATAAGTGTTGGTATAAGCGTCGGTAATTTACAATAAAATACCGATGCTCATACTGACGCCGTGTATACCGACGATTAAATGACCGTCGGTATTGCATCCTTGGTTTTTCAAGCATTTTTAACGATCATACCGACGCCGAAGGATGACCGTCGATATGGGCAACGTCGGTATACCCCTCATATGTTATAGTGAATAAATTTAATATTTATATTAATCTACATAATGTAAATAGTATGCTAAGTACGTGTATATGAATTTAGTAAGTAACTATGTGTGTGTACAGATATAATGTACATGTGAAAAAGATTGAATGTGTGAATAAATTAAAAATAGTAAAGAATATGCGTGCATCTGTATGTGTCTGATTATATATATGTGTATAGTTATTACTATAGCTTTCTAATGTCTTCTTTATGCAGGTACGTGAGTACACAGAGAGAGAGAAAAAAGAGAGAAAGAGGAGTTTCCTTTTTTGTTTTGTTGAGTGTTGTGTATAGTTACTACTATAACTTTCTAATGTCTTCTTTATGCAGGTAATGTCTTCTTTATGCAATGCAGGTACCTGAGTACACAGAGAGAGAGAAAAGAGAGAGAAAGAGGAGTTTCTGTTTTTGTACACAGAGAGAGAGAGAAAAGAGAGAGAAAGAGGAGTTTCGTTTTTTTTTTGTTGCGTGTTGTTTTCTTATATCTCTTCTCTTTGCTCCCTCTCTCTTCGACAACATTTGTGTAGATGCAACAGGGGAGAGAGAGAGAGAAAAATCTGCTCCCTCTCTCTTCGACAACATTTGTGTAGATGCAACAGGGGAGAGAGAGAGAGAAAAATCTCGTGACTGCATACATCACTCATCTGATGTAGGATGTCGAGAGTTTGGCTTTCGAGAAGGATATAGAGGCTCACGAGGGGAATAGAAGCTCCTGGAGACATGCTGAATGTTCCTGCTTACTGTCTATTAAACAACATTCATCTCTTGGCATTTTAGTTTATCCATTCTATGAACTGGGAACGGTGCAGTAAAGTTCCCATCTTACCTTCCAGTAAAGTTAGTTGAGCATTGAACGGTGCAGAAACATCATGAGTTTGTGCATACAGCTTAGCAAACATCTCCTTCACGGGTTCACTTTTGCAGTGAAGGTGATCTGATCAGCAGCCAATCCCTTTCTTTTGCTTTGAAAATGAGCAGGCATTCCTTTCGTCCATCCTACACTCCATACTGGAGCATGAAGGCCTGGCCAAAAGATCATCCACTGTGATTCACTTGAATATTGGAAGTGCCAACGCGTCAACGGTGAAGAGAGAAACTCCCAGAAGCGAGAAGTGCTAATGACGGAATTCTCTCTGTGTGTGGACGCAGAAAGGAAATGGAGGATGTTGTCTGCATCGCACATAATTTTCTCTCTTTACCATTTCCTCACCATCTGATTTGTTTGCTATTGTTTGATTTCCTCACCATCTAATATATGGAGAGAGAGAGAGAGAGAGAGAGAGAGAGAGAGAGATGGTGAAAAGCTATTGTTTGCTGTAGCATGGACACCATCTAGAGTACTGGCATCAGCACATATGACCCTGACATAATTCTTCAACCCCTTTGCTCTGGTGGGGATTCAACATTCCAATAGTCCAACCCCTCCATAGGACCCCTAGAACAACTTCCACCTCCTCCATTTGACTGCATATAGTCATTGTAATAGAGATCATGCGAGAGAAAAGAGAGACATCATGTAGACGAAAGGAAATGCAACAGGGGCGATAGGGTGGCAATTCCTATATTTCATCGGTTCACAGCTCCGATAGTTGTTTTATCGACCACTGAGCTGTAGCTCTGTGCATGTGTGTGTTAGAAACTGTGAAGAGAACAGAATGAGAGAGAGAGAGTCTCTGTAGGTGTCTCTTCTCCCCCCATAGCCCTCGGCTATTGCAGACTTGAGCTCGATCGTCCGACGGTTGCGCACGCCTCAGAAGACAACACACACACACACACATATATATATATATATATATATATATATATATATATATATATATATATATATATATATATATATATATATATATATATATATATATATATATATATATATATATATAGAGAGAGAGAGAGAGAGAGAGAGAGAAACTGTATCTTTCTTGTTTGTCCGCAAAGCTGCATGGAATTCTATTTGGGCTTGATCGGAGGGTCTATTCCCCGACACTCGCGTTTTATCGGTCAAAATTTCTGAAGGTTGGGATTGATTGAATCTAGGGATGAAACGATGGACTGTATAGAGATCATGGAGCAAGATGGGATCGACATAGATGGAGCAAGATTGGCCTATGGGATTGCTTCCTGTCAGCATGAGGCTGTCAAATGTCACTACAAGCATGATATCGGATTTATGGCTCATCACCTGTACCCCACCTCTCGATGGCTCCTGAGGCATTGATGACATGCACAGCTACAGAGAAGAGCACTGATCGGGCATAGACACAGAGAGAGAGAGAGAAAGAGAGAGAGAGAGAGAGAGAGACTTCCGGTTGCAAAAGAAGGCTACAGAGAAGAGCACTGATCGGGCATAGACACAGAGAGAGAGAGAGAGAAAGAGAGAGAGAGAGAGAGAGACTTCCGGTTGCAAAAGAAGGCTGATGTGATGTGAGAGAGAGAAAAAGAGAGAATGAAAATTCCTTCGATAGAGGATATGATAGCAAGCATTTTGAATTAGTGCGAGCATTCGACAGGTTTACACATAGGATGGGAAAAGGAGCTGATGAAAATGCGATCTCAGCATAGGGATGGCGCCTTCCTCACCTACATCTGGAAATGCTTACTCTGATATATATATATATATATATATATATATATATATAGAGAGAGAGAGAGAGAGAGAGAGTAAAATGGTCCAATGTAGGAAGTTAAACGCATTTTTTTTCTATTGCTTCGTTTAGAGCGAAGGGGTTTTTGTTTGTGCACTATGAATGTGGATGTATATATGAGTGATGATTGCATGAGCATGAGATGAATGCATGTGCATATAAGATGATGTGTGCATGTGCATATAAGATGATGTGTGCATGTGCATGAGGAATGCATGAATGCATATGCATGTGAAGTGTATGCATGCATATGAATGTGAATGCATGAGCATGCATGTGTAAAAATGATTGATGTATGCATGAGAGCTAAGAGAGATATATGCATGTGCATGAGGAATGTATGAGTGCATATACATATGAGATGTTAGCATGTATGTAAGATGTATGCATGTGCATAAGTGTGCATGTGCATGACATGGATGCATGCATGCATGTGAGTGAATATGGGAGCATGTATGTATGGACAAATATGTGCATAAGTATGTGCATATGTGCATGTGAGAATGTATGAGTGCATATGTATGTAGTGTGCATGTGCATGAATGTAGAATGCATGAATATAAAGTGCATATGTGCATGTATGCTTTAAGTAAGATGTGTGTATGTGCATATATGAGGACTAAGTGTGCATGTGCATGCATGTAGAATGCATGAATATAGAGTGCATATATGCATGTATGCATGAAACTAAGATGTGTGTATGGGCATATATGATAGTAAGTATGCATATGCATGTGATAAGTGAGCATGTGCATGTATGTAAATAAATGAATGCATATGTATGTGACATGAATGCATGTGCTTAAATGTAGGTATGCATATGCATGCATGTGAGTAATATATGCATGTGCATGTAATTATATGAATGAATGTTTGTGAGTATGCATGAGAAATGTGTAGGTGCATAAGTGCATGCATATGTGTGAGTGTATGTATATACATACATAAGTGTATGAACATATGCAAGCATGTATGAATTCGTGTGTAAATGCATACAAGTGCAAGTGAGCATGCATGGGTGAATATGTGAATATGCATATATAGGGATGCATGTGTATAAATAAGTAAGAATGATGTATGCATAAGTGCATATGAATATGAAATAGTTCATGTGCATTTATCAGTGTGAGTTAATTTTAAAGTGCATGTGCATGTGAGTGTATGTAAATGCATGTGCATGAGTATGCATAAAAAACATGGATAATAGTAAGTACACATGAATATGCTATGTAAGTAAAAATGATACATATTAGTATGTATGTATGCATGTATGTGAATGAATATGACTACATGCATGTAGGAACCAATGAGCATGAATGTTGGTAAATGTGTGAGTATACAAGCACATAAAAATAAATAAATGTATGTACATATATAAATGAATAAGAGTACACGAGCATAAGTTTATGCATGAATGTACGCATGTAGATAAAACGTACTTATGTTACTTTTTTTCTAGTGTCTTTTTTATGCAGAGCATTGAAGAGCAGAGCACTTCATATTGATGAGTATTACGAACTAGAAGTTGGAGGGCCATGTAGAAGATCAAAGCTGCAATCCCTCGGATCCTTCTATCTAGACTTTTAAATCCTATTGTCTTAGAACTTAAAACACTTATATTTTCAAAAGTTGTATAGGGTTGTTTGTTATGTTAGTTTTCATTTTCTCTTTACAAATGTGAATGTTACATCTCATTTGGTAAAACTTGAAGACTATGTCGAGCCTTTTACTTATATTTGCCTAAATTGTATAGAGTTATTTTGTTCATCTTTCAAACATGAATGTTTTTATCTCATCTAAAAAAAAGTTCTGCATGTAGTCAAATAATGTTTGCCATAAGCATAAACCACTAAAATATAAATGAACACCTTTCACAACAATCTTTTCACATCTCAAGTTCTTGAGCGCACTCATAAACACCCCAAATGTAGTCACACATAAGACCGTTGCAAAACCAAAACTGATCCACCTGGTGGTATTCATGCATGCCCCAACACTATACTAACTCATTACCAGAGTTAATGACATCTCTCATGAACGCATATATATGCATTATTTAGAGCATGTAGGAAGTCTAGCAACATGAATCAATCACTGAAAGATTGTTTAAAAATCGTTTCACGACACAATGCTACCTAGGAGGCCATCAGTTATGGAAAGGGATTGCGATCTTACTTTATTGGGATCGAGATTAATTTCCATGCTCATGTGTTAACCTTTTGTAGTAGATCTTTTAGACAAACATTGAGGATCAACATGCAAGCATATGGATCCTCAAGCGTAGACACCAAATTACCAATGGTGGGTTTTGAAAATTTATCGATGGAAGTCCATCTTTCAATGATACCTCTAGATTTCCAAGATTTCATGGGCCCAATGCCTATTGACGACCCACCTATTGAAAGGACCGAATGTTAGTTGTATAGGGTTGTTCGTTATGTTAGCTTTCATTTCATCCTTACAAGTATGAATGTTACCATCTCATTTAGATAAACTCGAAGATTATCTTAGAACTTTTACTTATATTTGCCTAAACTGTATAGAGTTATTTTGTTGATCTTTCAAACATGAATGTTTTTATCTCATCTAAAAATAAAATAAAAAAGTTTTGCATGTAGTCAAATAATGTTTGCCATATGCATAAACCACTAAAATATGAACGAATATATTTCACAACACTGTTTTCACATCTCAAGTCCTAAAGGACACTCATAAAGACCCTGTGTGTTGTCACACAATAAGACCATTGCAAAACTAGAACTGATCCACCCAGTGGTATTCGTGCATGCCCTGACATCCGTTGGTGAACCCGATGTGAAGCATGAAAATTGTGTGCTTAGGTTGTTAGATGCGATTTAGTTTTGGATAAAAATTAAATCCTTGCATTTACCTTCTTTGCATGTATGTGGAGAAAGAACGATAAGTTGAGCTTTTGCTATCCGAGATTCTATTCCCTGATTGTTGAGGTTGTTCCTAGGGAACTGAGTGCCTCCATGGAAAGAAGAGCATTCAAAAAGGAGGAGCCTTGACACTTCTCCTTTCCCCCCATCGACATATAAGAAGTTCTTTGTTGCGCGATTCACTTCTAGTTTTTTGTACTTAGGATTTATTTATGAAAAATTTGTAACTAAATATTATTGTGCACGTTTAAACCTATTCATCAATATTCTTAATGTAATAATTTTTCAAATTATCTCAATTTAACATAAACACAAAAAGTTACATCACTTGCATTTGCATTGTTTTGCATAAAATACATTAAAAGGAGTGTTTTCAGTTTACTTGCATTAGGAAAGATAATCATTGTATGCACATTTAGATCATAAGCCTCTTTTGTTTTAATAAACATATAAAAAGAATGCTTTATAACTTTCATGAGAAATCACTTCATTTGCATTAGAAACATTTATTCATTATAACTACTTAGAGCCTAAAGAAATATTTCTTATTTTCATTATAGATATCATTTTACTTAGGGGAAAATTGTTCTTAATTTCTTTACTTGGTTATTTGCTGTGACTTTTTATTATATATCATCAGTATCTAAAAACTCTGAGAACAAATTAAGAGAACTTTGAAAAAGAATATAAAAACAAGATTTTTGTTTAAATTAAAGTAAGTCTAGGAGTCTAAAATCAAGAGTTATAAACTTTAAAAACAAGAAAAATACAAAAACAAGATTTCAATTTAAACTAAAGTAAATCTAGAAAGTAAAAGAGTTATAAAGTTTATAAAACAAGAAAATAAAATTGCTTAAAAGAGACTTAATCAAAGAAAAGGTAAAGAAAAATAAAAAAAAAGTAAAGGAAAAGATAGGTCAAAAGTGTTGATATATTTAGGTAGTGATGTATGTGAAAACTATAGGACCATCGAGGCACTTTTTTCCCCCTTTAGGAGATTTTTTTCTCCCGGCTTGTATGTACACCTATTGCCCTAATGGGCTACTTATGTTTGTGCATTTTCTAGTAGTTGATTCAGTATTGTGTGTTGTGCTCCCAGCTTCTTCTTCTTCTATGTGCTGTTCGCGTGCTTCCGCAGACGTCTCCAACAATTGGTATCAGAGCAGGTCACCGCTTCATCTAGGGCGTCGTCGACACCTCTCCGAGCAGCCTCAGATTCGCACGAAATTTGGTGAGCATACTCAGGATGTTTCAGAGATAAAAACAGCTTCATTCTATGGTGTCCAAATTGCGATCTGAGCTCGTTTCAGCCTCTGAATGCACTATCACAGTGCTTGTGCATGCTATTTTGTCTTTTTGTACCAAAGATATATACCTATTTTGGTTCGTGAGTATAAGCGTCTCGAAGTCTGCTACAGGTTAAGCAGAACTCGTTTGTGCAGTTCTGTTCAACTTTTTGAGATATAATCAATTTTTTGCATCAAGGTATTTTAATCACGGACCATGGCTAAAAGCAGTGATGTATTTCGTATGTTGGTTGTTGAGGATAAGTTGGATGGTACCAACTACCCATTGTGTGCTTATATGATGCGACATGTATTGGCTGCAAAAGGACTGTGGAACATTGTGCAGGGTGTTGAAAAACGTCCTATCACACCTGCAACTGTCACAACTGCAGGTACTGAAGTTGATGCAGAAGGTGTTGAAGATGATGATACTCTGCATTTTCTTGTTCGTGCTACGGTTTCTGTTGCACCTACTATAGAGCAAATCCGTTGGGATGGCAGAGATGCCCAGGCACATGCATTGAGAGCTTTGTTTGTCAAACGTGCCATTATTCCTCACATTTTCTCTTTTAGAACAGCTAAGGATGCTTGGGATACACTTACCACATTGTACCAAGCTAGGAATGAGGCTCCTGTTGCTTATCTTCGAAAACAGTTGGAGAGTGAGCACATGAATGAAGGTGATTCTATGGACAATTTTCTAACAAAGATCAAAGACTTGAAAGAATAGTTGATTTTTGCTGATGAGGTTATACTAGATAACTCACTTGTGCAGACCATTTTGAATGGTCTTCCTGATTCATATCAGAGTTTTGCTTCTACTCTTCGGTTGATGATGAAAGGCAATCCAAATGCCTTGTCATTTGAGGAGTAGTCTGTGTTCTGTTGCAGGAAGATCAGTCCGGGCAGAACAAGTCCCTTATGCATGTTGCAGATCAAGCTTTCCTGGCTAGTCAGAAGGGCAAAGGAAAATGGAGCTCTTCTACTAGTAAGCAAAAATCTACAAATGTTGCACGTTTGAAGAACCAAGATAAAGATGAGAAGAAATCAGAAAAGCAGAAATTGTTTTGCAAGTACTATAAATGGAATGATCATGTCATAAAGAACTGTCCAAAATTGGCTGCAAAAGAGGCAAAGAAAACGGAAGTTGGAATGGTTGTTGCAGACGTCTCTATACCAAAAACAGAGTTTGCTAATCTTGTGCAGGAAGAAGAATGGGTGTTTACTATTGTTTGCAGTTTTGACCCATCTTCTCATGAGCACTGGATGTCTGTAATAGACTCAGATGTTTGGTACTTTGACAGTGGGGCGACCAAACACATTACCTCACAGCGCAGTTTCTTCTCTTCACTCGAGACTGCTCCTACAGAGAATATTGTTACATGCGCCAACAACTCCTCTTATCCTGTTATGGGAGTTGGTAAGATCATTTTAACTACTGATGATGGTAGTTCTTTCACTTTGTCAGATGCTTTGTTTGTGCCAGGGATCAAGAAAAATCTATTATCAATTTCAGCATTAGCCAAGATTGGCTTGGTTGTGAAATTTGTTGATGACAAGTGTACAATTTATGAATTGTCAAATGGCGATGTAATTATTCTTTCTGGCATTTTATGTCGTGGGTTGTATAAGCTCATAGACTATGAAAGATCTGTGAATGATTCGACATGTGCAGTACATGATTCTCAGGCTATGTCAGATGCAAAGCTTTGGCATGCACGCTTTGGTCATCTGAATGTTGCTAGTTTGCTATGCCTACAGAAATCTAAAATGGTATCCTCTTTGCCCAAACTTGAGGCATGTGGAAAACATGTTTGTGAAGGCTGTATTTTGGGCAAAATGCAGCGTTCCTCCTTTCCAAAAGATGGTTCAGTTCGAGCTACTAAGAAATTGCAGCTTGTACATAGTGACATATGTGGTACTATGCAGACACCTTCTTTTGGAAATTATCTTTACTTCGTGACTTTCATCGATGATTTTTCTAGACATGCATGGATATATCCATTGAAGGCAAAGTCTGAACTGTTCATACGCTTTAAACAGTTTTTGGTTTTTGCTGAAAATTTGTCAGCATGTAAAATGGGCACCCTCCGTTCTAATCAAGGGGGGAAATATATATCTTTTGATTTTAATGCATTTTTGGCTGAACGTGGGATAAAACACCAGTGTATAGTGTCGTATACACCTCAACAGAATGGATTTGCTGAATGAAAGAATAGGTCACTCATGGAGATGGCGAGGTGTATGGTCAAGAGTCAGGCTTTACCACATAGTTTCTGGCTTGAGGCTGTCATGTGTGTAGTATATGTACTTAATGTTGGAAATTTAATTTGTATTGACACTCCAAGAATTCTTTGAGGGAATATATAGGTACCTGCTCAAAATCTTCAACTTATATATAACTCATACATATGAGTCAAAATATACAATTTGTCTTCACAATCTGCTGCTTTTCTTTCTCGCAATGCAATTCTTTGTCAAAATTTACTAAATCATGACCAAGTATAATGCAAAACAAGAAACTGCTTCTTCTTTAAATTATCTTTTTCACAAGATGTTCTCGTAGACTTGTCTTTGGATGTAAAGGATAAAGTAGGAAAAGTATATGGAAAATATGAGAGAAAAGGAAGTCTTACTTTCCTTTTGGAAATATTCGACTTTCTTCTTCTGCATCTACCTTCCACCTGATGATGTCAACATCTTCAAACTTCTCTTCCATACCTTTTGTTCTCTTCATCTTGAAGTAGCAAGCACTCTTGACTTCTTCAAATGAACTTTTTCTCTTCCTCTAATGCTAAGAGTAAGAGACAAGACAAACATGGTATACAAATGGAAGTGAATATAGAATCATGTTTTACCATCTCCTCATATCTTTGAATCAAAACTCTGCTTCAAATGACTCATATGACTGAATTCACCAACTTTTTGTCTGAATGATGAATTATCTTTCTAGGATTACTTCTCTAGATCAAATTCTGTACCTAGATATTCAACTAATGTACAAGACAAAATTGGCTGAAAACAAAACTCATGCTCTCCACATTTGTCTTCTTAGATGAGCTTAGTTGCCATGAAAGAGATCAATCAAAACTTGGTACAAAAACCTCTAGATACCTGTTTTGATGTAGCTTTTAACTTTCAAATAATGAAAGTGTATAAAAGCATTCCTTGAATGCTTCAAATCTCTTTATAACCGCTCTTCTAAAACATGACCTGCAAATGATAATCTGATAATAGAAACTAATACCTGTGATTGGATGTTGATCTGATTCCTTCATCTTCTCCAAACCATTGTTTTTCCTTGAATTTGAAGTAGCCTTCTCTTCATCAATTCTTGGTCTTCAAACAATAATTTTTGTAAAGTATTTTCATACTTTTCCAAAAGTATTCGGTTGCTAACAGATCATCAACTTCATACTCTACACTCATAAACATGTGACTGAATTGTCTAATTCTCAAATCTCTACTCATCTAGATTAAGTGTGTATGTCAAATGTCAAATGTTAGAAGATGGTCTTAAATCATATGTTGTAAACCTGGAAGTTTGGGAACCTAGGAATCTGAGAGCCTGAATGCACTGATGCCAAAGCCATAAAGCTCTGATACCAAATGTTGGAAATTTAGTAGGCCCATTACTAATACCACAGGTCCAAGTTCCATAGATCCACGATCAACCACACGGATTCCAACAATCTTCCAAAATTGACAAAACAAGAACATACCACACTTAATCATATAAATGATGAGACAAAGATAAAGAGAGATTTAGACAACATGTGTAAAGAGTTATGTAAGTCAAGGCTTACTCACACTATCATATATACCAATGTTCAATGTACAATGTGGGAGCAAAACTCTCAACCACTCTATGTGAATAGAAATAGATGGATGAGTGAATGTACAAATATAACAAACATATTCAGATGTATGGACAAAAATCTGAATATACATGAGATGTCTGACCTAATAGGTTGTAGAAGAGTGTATGTGAGTGACAGAAAGAGGAAGGATCAGTCTAAAACCGATAATCAACAAACCCTCATCTAACCTTAGGCTATGGAAGACCCTAAGTTAGACATGTGTGTGAGAAGATCACATACTTACAAAAGTAGCAAAGAATGCTAACAAGTTTGCTGCCAGAAATCCTCAAACTCATATGAACATATCTTCTCAAACACCTCATCCAAATATGCATAGAGCATACATGTACTGATTCTCTTGTACCTATGCCAAATAGGACTCCTCCTGATATGAAAGCCACTGCCTCCATAAACTCCAAGTAGTACCTGTGTGCATAAAGAGAATATGTACTTGAATTCTTAACATAAGATGCAAATCTTTATCAACCATCATCCAATGTCTTTAATTTGAAATACACGGAAATCTTCATGTAGAAGACAATCTTCAAATACATCATGTGAATGGCCGATCCACACCACCAAGCTGCTGCGGGGTAAATCCTCTCCATAAGCAAGAGTGTGAGCACACTCTTCTTCTCCAAGAAGAACTCCATAGCCGCTCCTCAACATGCTTCAACATAGCACCATGGTTGCCCCATGTGCTAAAAACACTACCTCTATTGAGGTACCAAAGCTCTCCAAAGCTTGGTGTTGAAACTAGGTGAAGGATATCTCAACAATGAGCCAATGACTTCTTATATAGCTTTGTATGTATCCTTGAAAAGCTCTACCAAAAGTAACCAATAAAGCATAAAACAAGCAATCGTTCTTTTCTCAAAAAACATGTAATCGGAATAAATCAAGTCCGTCGCCCGTCGCTGAATTGGACGTCGCTTTATGAGAAAAATCTAAAGCATGAGAAAAATATCCTGCGCTAAGCCGTTGCTGGAGTCGGGAATCAAACCCACATGGGTTGGATGAGAGGTTGCCCATATAACCAATGCAGCCATCACACTTTTCTTATACAAGGGGTGTTATGGACAGCTATACATCCTGTTATAATCTGAGCAATATGAACTATTGGGACATTGTATTCTAACACTTAACAGGTGTCCCACTAAAGCGCTGCAATCTATCACTCCATATGAGGCTTGGCATGATTGCAAGCCATCTGTTGCTCATCTATCTGTTTTTGGTTGTTTGGCATATGCATTAGTGCCTGAACACCATCGTAGAAAATTGGATGATAAAGTAGTAAAATCTATTTTTATTGGGTACAATTCATAAAGTAAAGGCTATCATCTGTAGCATGCATAGACTAAACGCATTATGATTAGCCCTGATGTTGTTTTTATGAGAGATGCTATTCAGCCATTGCTTTCATGTACTAAGTGTTGGAGTTAGATGTCTGTGGAAGCACGCGAACAGCACAAGGAAGAAAAAGAAGCTTGGAGCACAAACACACAATACTGAATGTATTACTAGAGAATGTACAAAGATGAGTAGCCCATTAAGGCAATAGGCATATATACAAGCCGAGGGAAAAAAACCTCCTAAAGAGGGAAAAAAGTGCCCCGGCGGTGCTAGTGTGTTCACACACATCACTACCTAAATATATCAACAAATCCCCCCTGGGAGTGATGCGGTGAACAAGGAGCTAGCACTCATGTATAAGGAAGTGCCAAGCTATGTGGAAATCACTCCACAAAAGGAAGTAAGCCCAAAGCTTTGCGGAAAGCTTCAAACTTCTCCCTAGGCAGAGCCTTTGTGAAAAGGTCTGCAATGTTCTCTTGCATGGGCACATATGCCAAGCTGATCTCCCCAACAGAGAATCTCTCCCTGACATAGTGATAATGCACCTCAATGTGCTTAGTGCGAGCATGGAACACAGGGTTCCTCGCAACTGCTAATGCGCTCTGACTGTCAGTGAAGATGGTGGTGGCAGAAGACTGGCCAACACCCAAATCAACCATAAGGCATCTGAGCCACACACACTCAACAGTCGCTGTGAAAGCTGCCCTATACTCAGCCTCACAACTGGAAGTGGCCACAACAGGCTGCTTCTTGCTCAACCAAGATATACATGAGCTACCAAGCATGAACCAAAAACCACTGGTGGACACACGGGTGTCATAGCAACCAGCCCAATCTGTGTCAGAAAAAGCATACAAATCTAGCGGTAGTGATTCCCCCTTGGGATAAAACAACCCAAGTAGCCGAGTACCACTCAAGTAGCGAAAGATGCGCTTAACCGCCTTCCAATGCATGACTCCTGGGCAATGCATAAACCTGCTCATCTGTGAGACAGCAAACTGAATATCTGGCCGAGTAATGCATAAGTAAATCAAGCATCCAACAGCCTGCTGATAGAGAACAACATCAAATGCATCTCTAGCATCATGAAGACTCAATCGTAAACCTGTCTCCATAGGAGCGGCAATAGGCTTACAGTCTTCAAGGCCAAAACGCTGCAATAATGTGTCAATATATTTCGTTTGACATAAAGCCATTCCACCATCAACTTGCATAAATTGAATGCTCAAATAGTGATGCAAATGCCCCAAATCATACATCTCAAATGAGGCATGCAAATCAGCCTTAAAATCAGCAATATGCTTCTCAATAGGACCAGTGAGCAGCACGTCGTCAACATAGACAACAATGATCAGAAGCACATCATTAGCACGCTTAACATATAAGGTGCTTTCAGTTGGACTGTTCACAAAACCATGTGCAACCAGATAGGCATGTATCTTCTCATACCAAGCACGTGGTGCTTGCTTTAAACCATATAATGCCTTCTTTAACCTGCACACCTGGTTTTCATGCCCTTTCTGCACAAAGCCACGGGGCTGAAAAACATACACTTCTTCATGCAAGTCACCATTTAGAAATGTTGTTTTAATATCCAACTGATGTACATTCCAACCATGATGGGCTCCAAGTGCACAAATGCTCCGAACAGTAGTCATACGGCATGTAGGTGCAAAGGTCTCATCAAAATCAATGCCTCTTTCCTACGCATAACCCTTTGCAACAAGCCTAGCCTTATACATGTCAACTGTACCATCACGTTTACACTTCAGCTTGTATACCCACTAAGTGCCAATGGCCTTCTTGCCAGGAGGAAAGTCACATAAAGACCATGTACCATTCTTCATTATAGCATCATATTCAGATTGCATGGCAGCCATCCAATTTTCTACATTCTGTGCTTCATCAAAAGAAACAGGCTCACTCTCATCATAGAGACTAGACGCAGCCATAGCATAGCAATCTGATGCAAAGGAGGCACTATGAGAGCGTGAACAAGTACGATATGACAAAGGTGCATCTAATTTGCTGTCACGCAAAGTCTGCACCAGCCATTTTGGCATAGTTTTTGCCTGCTCAATATCAGCTCTCTCATCAACAAGTGCATCATGTAAATCTGCATCAGAAATAGAATGATCTGCATCATCATATGAAACCTGCAAAGGCTGAGAAGTTGCCTCATTAGGACCAGCACTAGACTGTCCACCTGTAAAAAGAGGCATCAACGTATCATACATGTCTTTGGAGCTAACAGATGTCTCCTTAGTACATGAAAGCAATGGCTGAATAGCATCTTCCACAAAGACAACATCACGGCTAACCAGAATGTGTTTAGTCTGTGGATGATACAGACGATAGCCTTTACTTTCAGAACTGTACCCAACAAAAATACATTTTACTGCCTTATCATCCAATTTTTTGTGATGTTGTTCAGGCAATAATGCATATGCCAAACAACCAAAAACATGCAGATGACCAACAGATGGCTTGCGGTCATGCCAAGCCTCATATGGAGTGATAGACTGCAACGCTTTAGTGGGACACCTCTTGAGTACATATGCTGCACACATGACAGCCTCAAGCCAGAAACTATGTGGTAAAGCCTGACTCTTGACCATGCACCTTGCCATCTCCATGAGTGACCTGTTCTTTCATTCAGCAACTCCATTCTGCTCAGGTGTATACGGCACTGTACACTGGTGTTTTATCCCACGTTTAGCCAGAAATGCATTAAAATCAGAAGACATATATTCCCCCCCTCGATCAGAACGGAGGGTGCCCATTTTACATGCTGACAGATTTTCAGCCAGAACCAAAAACTGTTTAAAGCACATGAACACTTCGGACTTTGCTTTGAGTGGATATACCCATGCATGCCTGGAAAAATCATCAATGAAAGTCATGAAGTAAAGGTAATTCCCAAAAGAGGGTGTCTGCATAGGACCACATACATCACTATGTACAAGCTGCAATTTCTACGTAGCCCGAACTGAACCATCTTTTGGAAATGAGGAACGCTGCATTTTGCCCAAAATACAGCCTTCACATACATGTTTTCCAAGTGCCTCAAGCTTGGGCAAAGAAGACACCATATCAGATTTCTACAAGCATAGCAAACTAGCAAAATTCGGATGATCAAAGCGTGCATGCCAAAGCTTTGCATCTGACATAGCCTGAGAATCATGATCTGCACATGCCGAATCATTCACAGATCTTTCGTAGTCTATGAGCTTATACAGCCCACGACACAAAATGCCAGAAGCAATAATCACATCGCCATTTGATAGATCATGAACTGTACACCTGTCATCAACGAATTTCACAACCAAGCCAATCTTGGCTAATGCAGAAACTGATAACAGATTCATCTTGATCCCTGGCACAAATAAAGCATCTGACAAGGTGAAGAACTACCATCAACAGTAGTCAGAATGATCTTACCAACTCCCATAATAGGATAAGAGGAGTTGTTGGCGCATGTGACAGCATTCCCTGTAGGGGCAGGCTCGAGTGAAGAGAAGAAACTGTGCTGCGAGGTAATATGTTTGGTCGCCCCACTATCAAAGTACCAAACATCTGAGTCCACTGCAGACATGCACTGCTCATGAGAAGATGGGTCAAAACTGTAAACAGTAGTAAACGCCCATTCTTCTTCCTGCACAAGATTAGCAGACTCTGTTTTTGGTGTAGAGGCTTCTGCAACAACCATTCCAGCCTCCTTTTTCTTTGCCTCTTTTGCAGCCAGTTTTGGACAGTTCTTTATGATATGATCATTCCCTTTACAGTACTTGCAAAACAATTTCTGCTTTTCTGATTTCTTCTCATCTTTATCCTGGTTCTTCGAATGTGCAGCATTTGCAGATTTCTGCTTACTAGTAGAAGAGCTCCATTTTCCTTTACCCTTCTGACTAGCCAGGAAAGCTTGATCTGCAACACGCATAATGGACCTGTTCTGCCTGGACTGATCTTCCTGCAACAGAACAGAGACTAACTCCTCAAATGATAAGGCATTCGGATTGCCTTTCATCATCAACCGAAGAGTAGAAGCAAAACTCTGACATGAATCAGGAAGACCATTCAGAACGGTCTGCACAAGTGAGCTATCTGGTATAACCTCATCAGCAGAAATCAAATGTTCCTTCAAATCTTTGATCTTCGTTAGGAAACTGTCCATAGAATCACCTTCATTCATGTGCTCACTCTCCAACTGTTTTCGGAGGTAAGCAACACGAGCCTCATTCCTAGCTTGGTACAATGTGGTAAGTGTATCCCAAACATCCCTAGCTGTTCTGCAAGAGTGAATATGAGGAATAATGGCACATTTGACAGACAAAGATATCAATGCATGTGCCTGGGCATCTTTGCCATCCCAACGAATTTGCTCTGCAATAGGTGCAATAGAAACAGCAGCACGAACAGGAATCTGCGAAGTATCATCTTCGACACCATCTTCATCAGCTCCAGCACCTGTATTTGCAGTACCTGTCGTTACAGGTGTAACAAGATGTCTTTCAACACCCTGCACAATGTTCCACAATCCTTTTGCAACCAAAACATGTCGCATCATATAAGCCCATAATGGGTAGTTGGTACCATCCAACTTATCCTCAACAGCCAACATACGGAATACATCACTGCTTTCAGCCATGGCCGGTGACTAAAATACCTTGATGCAGAAAATTGACTGTATCTCAAAAAGTTGAACAGAACTGCCCAGACGAGTTCTGCTAGACCTATAGCAAACTTCGAGACGCTTAAACTGGCGAACAGAAACTGGTATATACCTTTGGCACAAAAAGACGAAATAGCCTGCACAAGCGCTAGGATAGTGCGTTCGAAGACTGAAACGAGCTCAGATCACGATTTCGGCACCACAAGGTGAAGCTGTTTTGATCTCGGAAACACATTGAGTATGCTCACCAAAATTCGTGCGATTCTGAGACTGCAAACAGAGGAGTGTCGATGGCGCCCTAGATGAAGCGACGACCTGCTCTAATACCAATTGTTGGAATTAGATGTCTGTGGAAGCACGCGAACAGCACAAGGGAGAAGAAGAAGCTTGGAGCACAAACACACAATACTGAATGTATTACTAGAGAATGTACAAAGATGAGTAGCCCATTAGGGCAATAGGCGTATATACAAGCCGGGGGAAAAAAACCTCCTAAAGAGGGAAAAAAGTGCCCCGGCAGTCCTAGTGTGTTCACACACATCACTACCTAAATATATCAACACTAAGGATACATTTGTTACCTCCAAAGACATGTATGATACTTTGCTGCCTCTTTTTATAGGTGGACAGTCTAGTGATAGTCCAAATGCGGAAACTTCTCAGCTGTTGCAGGTTTCATGTGATGATGCAGATCATTCCATTTTTGATGTAGATTTACATGATGCACTTGTTGATGAGAGAGCTGATATTGAGCAAGCAAAAACTATATCGAAATGGCTGGTGTAGACTTTGCGTGACAACAAATTAGATGCACCTCTATCATATCGTACTCGATCAGGCTCTCATAGTGCGTCTTTTGCATCAGAATGCTATGTTATGGATGCATCTAGTCTTTGTGATGAGAATGAGCCTATTTTGTTTGATGAAGCACAAAATTCTGAAAATTGGATGGTTGTTATGCAATCTGAATATGATGCTATAATGAAGAATGGTACTTGGTCTTTATGTGACTTGCCTCCTAGCAAGAAGGCCATTGGCACTAAGTGGGTATACAAGTTGAAGCCTGATGGTACAATTGACACATATAAACTAGGCTTGTTGCAAAGGGTTATGCGCAGGAAAGAGGCATTGATTTTGATTAAACCTTTGCTCCTACTTGCCGAATGACTACTGTTCGTAGCATTTGTGCACTTGCAACTCATCATGGTTGGAATGTACATCAGTTGGACATTAAAACTGCATTTCTAAATGGTGACATGCATGAAGAAGTGTATGTTTTTTAGCCCCGTGGCTTTGTGTAGAAAGGGCATGAAAACCAGGTGTGTAGGTTAAAGAAGGCATTATATGGTTTAAAGCAAGCACCACCTGCTTGGTATGAGAAGATACATGCCTATCTGATTTCACATGGTTTTGAGAACAGTCCAATTGAAAGCACCTTATATGTTAAGCATGCTAATGATGTACTTCTGATCATTGTTGTCTATGTTGATGACATGCTGCTCATTGGGCCTATTAAGAAGCATATTGCTGATTTTAAGGCTGATTTGCATGCCTCATTTGAGATGTCTAATTTGGGGCATTTGCATCACTATTTGGGCATTCAGTTTATGCAGGTTGATGGTGGATTGGCTTTGTGTCAAATGCAATATATTGACACATTATTGCAGTATTTTGGCCTTGACGACTGTAAGCCTATTGCCACTCCTATGGAGACAGGTTTACGATTGAGTCTTCATGATCCTAGAGATGCATTTGATGCTATCCTTTATCAGCAGGTTGTTGGTTGCCTGATTTACTTATGCATTACTTGGCCAGATATTCAATTTGTTGTCTCACTGATTAGTAGGTTTATGCATTGCCCAGGTGTCAAGCATTGGCAGGCGGTTAAGCGCATCTTTCACTACTTGAGTGGTACCCGACTACTTTGGTTGTTTTATCCGAAGGGGGGATCACTACCACCAGATTTGCATGCTTTTTCAGACTCATACTGGGCTGGTTGCTATGACACTCGTGTGTACACTAGTGGCTTTTGCTTCATGCTTGGTAGCTCATGTATATCTTGGTTGAGCAAGAAGTAGCTTACTGTGGCCACTTCTAGTTGTGAGGCTGAGTATTGGGCAGCTTTCACAGTGACTGTTGACTGTGTATGGCTCAGACACCTTATGGCTGTTTTGGATGTTGGTCAATCTTCTGCCACCACCATCTTCACTGACAGCCAAAGCACATTGGTAGTTGCGAGGAACCTTGTGTTCCATGCTCGCACTAAGCACATTGAGGTGCATTATCATTATGTCAGGGAGAGGTTATCTGCTTGGCATATGTGCCCACGTTGGAGAACATTGCAGACTTTCACGAAGGCTCTGCCTAGGGAGAAGTTTGAAGCTTTTCGCAAAGCTTTGGGCTTACTTCCTTTTGTGGAGTGATTTCCACATAGCTTGGCACTTCCTTATACATGAGTGCCAGCTACTTGTTCACCGCATCACTCCTAGGGGGATTTGTTGATATATTTAGGTAGTGATGTGTGTGAACACTCTAGGACCATCGGGGCACTTTTTTCCCTCTTTAGGAGGTTTTTTTTTCCCGTCTTGCATATATGTCTATTGCCCTAATGGGCTACTTATCTTTGTACATTATCTAGTAATACATTCAGTATTGTGTGTTGCATTCCCAGCTTCTTCTTCTTCCGTGTGTTGTTCACGTGCTTCCGTAGACGTCTAGCTCCAACAAAAAGTCTAAGCTTTAGCAAAGTTTAATCTCTCGGCTATCCTATATAGTGATAGTTTTAGGAAATTTAGAGAGCTTTTAGAACCTATCATTATAGATTTGATACTTCACTCTAAGCAACATCAAGAGCATAAAATAAAAGAAGTATTTAAAAAAATGATAATTGAAAAGCAAGGTGCACGAACAATGCAATAAATCTTGCATGAAAAAGATAAATTCACTGGTCTTAATATTATTGATTACCTGGATGCATTTGAAGAGCAAGCACAAATCCAATGATTTCCTGATGATGTACTAGTACAATACTTTAGACAAGTTGTCTCTGGATCTATTCTTGAAAGTATCCAAGAGCATGCTAGTAAACCTTGGGCTCACTTCAGGAAAGAACTCCATAAGATGTTTTTCCTTAAAGATTTTAGTGAGCATAGTTGAGAAGGGCATGATTTCTTCGTGACGTCGGTGTTAGAGTCGGTATATGCGTCGGAAAGAAAGCACCGGTATAGGCGCCGGTATAAGCGTCGGTATAAGCATCGGTATATGCCTCGGTATTACGGACGCTTATACCGACGTCCATATCGACGCCTGCACTGGGCGTACCGATGCCTATACCGACGTCCATACTGGAGCTACCGACACGTATACCGACGACCTTATCTGCACAATTGTTTTTGGGCAGAATGTGTTGTCTTTTGCTACAGCATGATGTTGTCTAGCAAAAGACAATACACTCTGCCCAATTGAGTACATGTGTTATGTACTCTAATGGCAACCAAAACATAAACTTATATGAGCAAAAATGATCAATGAATCATGTACAGAAAGTTGTATATTCCATAAATGAAAAATGTAGAAAAGTGTGGCAAACCACTTCTATATATGAATCGAATACAAAATGTGACAAAGCACTTCCATATAGGAATCGAATACAAAATTATGGTACATCATTGCCACATAGGAGTGTAATACAAAAGTGTGGCAATGTGACAAAACACTTCCATATAGCAATCGAATACAAAATTATGTTACATCATTGTCGTATGCGAGTGTGATACAAAATTGTGGCATTGATCAAAATATTTACACCTACAATCCTGCAACAAAACATATGTATAAAATAAGACCAATTAACATGATATTTATAAACAACAACTAAAAAGACAAAACCAAGATATAACTTTACCTAATCAAGAATATTCTCCCATGAGACGATTGCACCACGTCCCTCTAAGTCTTGTAACAGTGCAGTCAGTCCATGTCGATATCCATATGATTCTTCACTTCGCGTCGGAGGACGACCCATTTCCAACTCCTATAATAAATATGCAAAATGTTAGATGAACATACATAATGTGCTTAACACAAACAACTTCAATAATTAACATGATAGTTACAAATTGGTAGCGCATACTATCGTATCCGTCGCTACCTAAATGCGACGCTCCAACCGTATCTAAACCTGTGGCCGCCGCATCTCTCTGTTGACGATATTGATCAGGAGTATGTTGTTGCTCATCCTGAATCGATTCCCATTCTTCGACATCTAGCCATACAGGCTTTGGTAAGCCTGCTCTAAAAGCATCGTGAGCTTCCGATCGTCAATGAGACATTACCTCACGTGTCGTACGTTGAATCCATTCGGAGCACAGTTGTCGAATGTGCTGACGCATTGACTTTCCGGCCGCATCCATAAGTGGAGCTCCATTACGGATATGATATATCTTTGATTCGTCATGATCATGCGCACCCCAAGGTGTACGTGGAGATCTCATCTAATGCAATGTGAAGATCTCATCTCATCCAATGTATATATATGCATGCTTGTATGCATATGCATGCTTGTATGCATATGCATGCTTGTATGCATATGCATTCATGTATGCATATGCATTCATGTATGCATATGCATGCATGTATGCATATGCATACAAGCATGCACATGCATACAAGCATGCACATGCATACATGAATGCATATGCATACAAGCATGCATATGCATACAAGCATGCATATGCATACAAGCATGCATATATATACATCTGATGCAATGTGAAGATCTCATCTCATCCAATGTATGCATATGCATGCTTGTATGCATATGCATGCTTGTATGCATATGCATGCTTGTATGCATATGCATGCTTGTATGCATATTCATTCTTGTATGCATATGCATTCATGTATGCATATGCATTCATGTATGCATATGCATTCTTGTATGCATATGCATTCATGTATGCATATGCATTCATGTATGCATATGCATGATTATATGCATATGCATTCATGTATGCATATGCATGCTTGTATGCATATGCATGCTTGTATGCATATGCATTCATGTATGCATATACATGCTTGTATGCATATGTATACATGCATATGCTTGCATGCTTGTATGCATATGTATATCCTTGTATGCATATGCGTGTATGCATATGCTTGTATGTATATGCTTGTATGCATGCTTGTATGCATATGCAATCATGTATGCATATGTATGCTTGTATGCATATGCATGCATGTATGCATATGCATGCATGTATGCATATGCATGCATGTATGCATATGCATTTATGTATGCATATGCATTCATGTATGCATATGCATGCTTGTATGCATATGTATACATGCATATGCTTGCATGCTTGTATGCATATGTATATGCTTGTATGCATATGTATATGCTTGTATGCATATGCATTCATGTATGCATATGCATGCTTGTATGCATATGCATGCATGTATGCATATGCATGCATGTATGCATATGCATGCATGTATGCATGTGCATGTGTGTACACATATGCATATGCATGCATGTATGCATGTGCATGTGTGTACACATATGCATATGCATGCATGTATGCATGTATGCATGTGCATGTGTGTACGCATATGCATATTTGTACGCATATGCATATTTGTACGCATATGCATATTTGTATGCATACGCATATTTGTATGCATACGCATATTTGTATGCATACGCATATTTGTATGCATACGCATATTTGTATGCATATGCATACATGCATTCTTGTATGCATATGCATACATGTATGCATATGCATTCATGTATGCATATCCATTCATGTATGCATATGCATACATGAATGCATGTGCATACATGAATGCATATGCATACAAGCATGCATATGCATACAAGCATGCATATGCATACAAGCATGCATATGCATACAAGCATGCATATGCATACATGAATGCATATGCATGCTTACAAGCATGCATATGCATGCTTGTATGCATATGCATTCATGTATGCATATGCATACAAGCATGCATATGCATTCATGTATGCATATGCATGCTTGTATGCATATGCATGCTTGTATGCATATGCATGCTTGTATGCATATGCGTGCTTGTATGCATATGCATTCATGTATGCATATGCATGCGTGTATGCATATGCATTCATGTATGCATATGCATGCTTGTATGCAAATGCATTCATGTATGCATATGCATGCATGTATGCATATGCATGCATGTATGCATATGCATGCATGTATGCATATGCATGCTTGTATGCATATGCATGCTTGTATGCATATGCATGCTTGTATGCATATGCATGATTGTATGCATATGTATACATGCATATGTATACATGCATATGTATATGCTTGTATGCATATGCATTCATGTATGCATATGCATTCATGTATGCATATGCATTCATGTATGCATATGCATGCATGTATGCATATGCATGCATGTATGCATGTGCATGTGTGTACGCATATGCATATGCATGCATGTGCATGTGTGTACACATATGCATATTTGTATGCATATGCATACATGCATTCTTGTATGCATATGCATGCTTGTATGCATATGCATGCTTGTATGCATATGCATGCTTGTATGCATATGCATTCATGTATGCATATGCATTCATGTATGCATATGCATGCTTGTATGCATATGCATTCATGTATGCATATGCATTCATGTATGCATATGCATTCATGTATGCATATGCATGCATGCATGCATATGCATGCATGTATGCATATGCATGCTTGTATGCATATGCATGCTTGTATGCATATGCATGCATGTATGCATATGCATGCTTGTATGCATATGCATGCATGTATGCATATGCATGCATGTATGCATATGCATTGATGTATGCATATGCATGCTTAGAAAGAAAAAAGAGTGCTACAATATGTGCGATCTACTTACCAAAGCGTCAGATCTATAAAAATAGAGGTGTGCTTAGAGAGAGAGAGGGAAGGAGAGAAAAATAGAGAGAGAGAGAGATAGAGAGAATTGTTTGAATCAAGGCTGTCAAAATCCACTTGAAGTTCTCCTTCATCGAATTTCCAAAGATTTGATCCCAATATCTTGCAAAACGAAACAGAGAACATATTAGTAAAGCAAAACCATGAAGAAAGAAAAAAGAGTGCTACAATATGTCCGATCTACTTACCAAAACTTCAGATCTATAAAGATAGAGGTCCATTTAGAGAGAGAGAGAGAGGGAGTTTATGTAGTAAAGAAATTTAGACATTACCTACTGACAAACAAATTCAAATTCTTCATAGACCATCAAGCATTGTTATACCTAGTTAACAAGCCGTGTAGCACAGAAGATTGGTATGATGGTTTGTTCTATTAATGGAGTATGATTTCGAAGTGGTAGTTAGAAAATGGAAGACCCATCTTAGAGCCGATCATCTCTCGTGACTGACCATTGGAGAAGCCCCTCAAGGGATAGCTGATGAATTACCAGATGCATATTTGTTAATCTTGAAGTGGTACCTGAATGGGCCAGCACCATTGTCCCCATTATCACCTTTGGACACAGATCACTACCTAAATATATCAACAAATCCCCCCTGGGAGTGATGCGGTGAACAAGGAGCTGGCACTCATGTATAAGGAAGTGCCAAGCTATGTGGAAATCACTCCACAAAAGGAAGTAATCCCAAAGCTTTGCGGAAAGCTTCAAACTTCTCCCTAGGCAGAGACTTCGTAAAAAGGTCTGCAATGTTCTCCTACGTGGGCACATATGCCAAGCTGATCTCCCCAGCAGAGAACCTCTCCCTGACATAGTGATAATGCACCTCAATGTGCTTAGTGCGAGCATGGAACACAGGGTTCCTCGCAACTGCCAATGCGCTCTGACTATCAGTGAAGATGGTGGTGGCAGAAGACTGGCCAACACCCAAATCAGCCATAAGGCGTCTAAGCCACACACACTCAACAGTCGCTGTGAAAGCTGCCCTATACTAATCCTCACAACTGGAAGTGGCCACAGTAGGCTGCTTCTTGCTCAACCAAGATATACATGAGCTACCAAGCATGAAGCAAAAACCACTCGTGGACACACGAGTGTCATAGCAACTAGCCCAATCTGAGTCAGAAAAAGCATGCAAATATGGCGGTAGTGATCCCCCCTTGGGATAAAATAACCCAAGTAGTCCAGTACCACTCAAGTAGCGAAAGATGCGCTTAACCGCCTTCCAATGCATGACTCCTAGGCAATGCATAAACCTGCTCATCTGTGAGACAGCAAACTGAATATCTGGCCGAGTAATGCATAAGTAAATCAAGCATCCAACAGCCTGCTGATAGAGAACAGCATCAAATGCATCTCCAGCATCATGAAGACTCAGTCGTAAACCTGTCTCCATAGGAGTGGCAATAGGCTTACAGTCTTCAAGGCCAAAATGCTGCAATAATGTGTCAATATATTTCATTTGACACAAAGCCATTCCACCATCAACTTGCATAAACTGAATGCCCAAATAGTGATGCAAATGCCCCAAATCAGACATCTCAAATGAGGCATGCAAATCAGCCTTGAAATCAGCAATATGCTTCTCAATAGGACCAGTGAGCAGCATGTCATCAACATAGACAACAATGATCAGAAGCACATCATTAGCACGCTTAACATATAAGGTGCTTTCAGTTGGACTGTTGACAAAACCATGTGCAACCAGATAGGCATGTATCTTCTCATACCAAGCACGTGGTGCTTGCTTTAAACCATATAATGCCTTCTTTAGCCTGCACACCTAGTTTTCATGCCCTTTCTGCACAAAGCCACGGGGCTGAAAAACATACACTTCTTTATGCAAGTCACCATTCAGAAATGTTGTTTTAATGTCCAACTGATGTACATTCCAACCATGATGGGCTGCAAGTGCACAAATGCTCCGAACAGTAGTCATACGACATGTAGGTGCAAAGGTCTCATCAAAATCAATGCCTCTTTCCTGCGCATAACCCTTTGCAACAAGCCTAGCCTTGTACCTATCAACTGTACCATCAGGTTTACGCTTCAGCTTGTATACCCACTTAGTGCCAATGGCCTTCTTGCCAGGAGGCAAGTCACATAAAGACCATGTACCATTCTTCCTTATAGCATCATATTCAGATTGCATGGCAGCCATCCAATTTTCTGAATTCTGTGCTTCATCAAAAGAAATAGGCTCATTCTCATCACAGAGACTCGACGCAGCCATAGCATCTTAATCTAATGCAAAGGAGGCACTATGAGAGCCTGAACGAGTACGATATGACAAAGGTGCATCTAATTTGCTGTCAAGCAAAGTCTGCACCAGCCATTTTGGCATAGTTTTTGCCTGCTTAATATCAGCTCTCTCATCAACAAGTGCATCATGTAAATCTGCATCAGAAATAGAATGATCTGCATCATCATATGAAACCTGCAAAGGCTGAGAAGTTGCCTCATTAGGACCAGCACTAGACTGTCCACCTGTAAAAAGAGGCATCAACGTATCATACATGTCTTTGGAGCTAACATATGTCTCCTTAGTACATGAAAGCAATGGCTGAATAGCATCTTCCACAAAGACAACATCACGGCTAACCAGATTGCGTTTAGTCTGTGGATGATACAGATGATAGCCTTTACTTTCAAAATTGTACCCAACAAAAATACATTTTACTGCCTTATCATCCAATTTTTTGCGATGTTGTTCAGGCACTAATGCATATGCCAAACAACCAAAAACATGCAGATGAGCAATAGATGGCTTGCGGTCATGCCAAGCCTCGTATGGAGTGATAGACTGCAACGCTTTAGTGGGACACCTCTTGAGTACATATGCTGCACACATGACAGCCTCAAGCCAGAAACTATGTGGTAAAGCCTGACTCTTGACCATGCACCTCGCCATCTCCATGCGTGACCTGTTCTTTCGTTCAGCAACTCCATTGTGTTGAGGTGTATATGGCACTGTACACTGGTGTTTTATCCCACGTTCATCCAGAAATGCATTAAAATCAGAAGACATATATTCCCCCCCTCGATCAGAACGGAGGGTGCTCATTTTACATGCTGACAGATTTTCAACCAAAACCAAAAACTGTTTAAAGCACATGAACACTTTGGACTTTGCTTTGAGTGGATATACCCATGCATGCCTGGAGAAATCATCAATGAAACTCACGAAGTAAAGGTAATTCCCAAAAGAGGGTGTTTGCATAGGACCACAGACATCACTGTGTACAAGCTGCAATTTCCGCATAGCCCGAACTGAACCATCTTCTCGAAAGGATGAACGCTGCATTTTGCCCAAAATACAGCCTTCACAAACATGTTTTCCAGGTGCCTCAAGTTTGGGCAACGAGGACACCATTTCAGATTTTTGCAGGCGTAGCAAACTAGCAAAATTCAGGTGACCAAAGCGTGCATGCCAAAGCTTTGAATCTAACATAGCCTGAGAATCATTTACTGCATATGCCAAATCATTTTTAGATCTTTCATAGTCTATGAGCTTATACAGCCCACGAGATAAAATGCCAGAAGCAATAATCACATCGCCATGTGACAGATCATGAACTGTACACCTGTCATCAACAAATTTCACAACCAAGCCAATCTTGGCTAATGCAGAAACTGATAACAGGTTCTTTTTGATCCCTGGCACAAATAAAGCATCTGACAAAGTGAAAGAACTACCATCAGCAGTAGTCAAAATGATCTTACCAACTCCCATAACAGGATAAGAGGAGTTGTTGGCGCATGTAACAGTATTCCCTGTAGGGGTAGGCTCAAGTGAGGAGAAGAAACTGCGCTGCGAGGTAATATGTTTGGTCGCCCCATTGTCAAAGTACCAAACATCTGAGTCTACTGCAGACATGCACTGATCATGAGAAGATGGGTCAAAACTGCAGACAATAGTAAACGCCCATTCTTCTTCCTGCACAAGATTTGCAGACTCTGTTTTTGGTGTAGAGGCCTCTGCAACAACCATTCCAGCCTCTTTCTTCTTTGCCTCTTTAGCAGCCAGTTTTGGACAGTTCTTTATGATATGATCATTTCCTTTACAGTACTTGCAAAACAATTTCTGGTTTTCTGATTTCTTCTCATCTTTATCCTGGTTCTTCGATTGTGTAGCATTTGCATATTTCTGCTTACTAGTAGAAGAGCCCCATTTACCTTTGCCCTTCTGACTAGCCAAGAAAGCTTGATCTGCAACACGCATAATGGACCTGTTTTGCCTGGACTGATCTTCCTGCAACAGAACAGAGACTAACTCCTCAAATGACAAGGCATTTGGATTGCCTTTCATCATCAACTGAAGAGTAGAGGCAAAACTCTGATATGAATCAGGAAGACCATTCAGAACAGTCTGCACAAGTGAGCTATCTGGTATAACCTCATCAGCAGAAATCAATTGTTCCTTCAGGTCTTTGATCTTTGTGAGAAAACTATCCATAGAATCACCTTCATTCATGTGCTCACTCTCCAACTGTTTTCAGAGGTAAGCAACACGAGCCTCATTCCTAGCCTGGTACAAAGTGGTAAGTGTATCCCAAGCATCCCTAGCTGTTCTGCAAGAGCGTATGTGAGGAATAATGGCATGTTTGACAGACAAAGCTATCAATGCATGTGCCTGGGCATCTCTACCATCCCAACGAATCTGCTCTGCAGTAGGTGCAACAGAAATAGCGGCACGAACAGGAATCTGCGGAATATCATCTTCGACACCATCTTCATCAGCTCCAGCACCTGTATTTGCAGTACCTGTTATTACAGGTGTAACAGGACGTCTTTCAACACCCTGCACAATGTTCCACAGTCCTTTTGCAACCAAAACATGTCGCATCATATAAGCCCATAATGGGTAGTTGGTACCATCCAACTTATCCTCAACAGCCAACATACGAAATACATCACTACTTTCAGCCATGGCCGGTGAGTAAAATACCTTGATGCAGAAAATTGATTGTATCTCAAAAAGTTGAACGGAACTTCCCAGAGGAGTTTTGCTAGACCTGTAGCAGACTTTGAGACGCTTAAACTGGCGAACAGAAACTGGTATATACCTTTGGCACAAAAAGACGAAATAGCCTGCACAAGCACTGCGATAGTGCGTTCGGAGGCCGAAACGAGCTCAGATCGCGATTTCGGCACCAAAATTCGTGCGATTCTGAGACTGCAAACGGAGGAGTGTCGACGACACCCTAGATGAAGCGACGACCTGCTCTGATACCAATTGTTGGACTTAGACGTCTGCGGAAGCACGCGAACAACACAAGGAAGAAGAAGAAGCTTGGAGCACAAACACACAATACTGAATGTATTACTAGAGAATGTACAAAGATAAGTAGCCCATTAGGGCAATAGGCGTATACACAAGCCGGGGGAAAAAAACCTCCTAAAGAGGGAAAAAAGTGCCCCGGCGGTCCTAGTGTGTTCACACACATCACTACCTAAATATATCAACAAAAGCCATCTTATGTTGGTCTTCAAGGGCAATGGCTACCTGATTGCAGCCAAAGAATCCATCAAGGAAGTTTTATACTTCATTTCCCACTACTCGTTATAGTAGGTGCTCAATGATAGGAAGCCAATAACTATCTTTGATAATGGCTTCATTGACTTCTTTCAAGTTAATGCACACACGTAACTTTTCATTTTTCTTGGGCATGACCACAATGGGTGATACATATTCAGTGTGCTCAATCTCATAGATAAATCTCGCTTCTATCAAATGATCTATCTCCTCTTTAATCTTGACACCATAATTATCATTATAAGTGTATGTTTTCTATTTGGAAGGCATGGCTTCTTGAGTCATGAGAATTCTATGGGAGAATATGTCAAGGTCTACTCCTTTAAAATCCTTGTAGTTCCATGCAAACATGTCTCTATATTCTCTCAACAGGGTGACCAAATCTTCTTCTTCCTCTTCTGTCAAATCATATCTGATATATGTGCATTTTTCTTCTCCTTCTTCAACTCTCACTACAATCTTCTTAGTTTTTTCTCAATTGTTGTATGCTTCTCTTGTGCTAGTTTCTCTCTTGGGCATTCTTATCATTATTCTTTGATCTTCTATTTCATAATTCTTAAAGTTTTTTGGTACTTCTAATAGGGGTTCCTCTTCTCCTTGGGTAGGGAATTTCTCTTGTCCTTCCTTTCTTTCAAGCTTGGTCTTGTTTGTGAGTTTCTATTCTTGCCTTAGCTCAGCTTGAGCATGAAGGGTGGCTTCCACTAAATACAAATATTCCTCTTCTGAAGAACAAAATGGCTCAATTATGATGGACTCTAGATCTTCATCACTTGCCTCGGTTGTCTCTAGGGTCACGTCCTCACATTGTTCTAAAACAGGCTCACTTACCATGGCTTCTATCATGAAGATAGAGATATCATAGCCATCCTCATCATAGTGAGGAATCCATTGTTCTTTGTTTACCACTATGTCCATGGTGGCTAAGTTTTCTGCCCAATTGTGAGGCTCAAATTCCTCATCTAGCAATACTATAAGTGCATAAGAAGGATCTTCGAGGGTGCATGGGTGTCATTCGAAGCCTAAGGTTCTAGCTTTTAACCGCTCCTCCTCTTGTATTGCTACTTTACACATCCATAAATGAGTGTTCTCGTGCAACCATGAAGGGTCTGATGCTAATGATTGTACATACAGTTTCTTCATGTGTCTTATGGATGGTATTCCATTGTAGCGGGGTATGTCATGATGGCAATAGGGCAGCTCTAGTTTCACTAGGTTG
This sequence comes from Ceratopteris richardii, assembly GCA_020310875.1. NCBI lineage: Eukaryota > Viridiplantae > Streptophyta > Polypodiopsida > Polypodiales > Pteridaceae > Ceratopteris > Ceratopteris richardii. Next base: position 93,243,380 of record CM035430.1, read on the forward strand.
CTCCAATTGACATACTAAGATGCTTCAAACATGGTTCTTTCTATCTCTAGATCTTCTCTAGGATAGTTCTTGCTTAATTCTCCCACCTATGGTCCCTCCCTCAGTCTTGCTTGGTATGCTCTCAACATCATATCCAGATCCTCAAATATAGGTTCAACTAGAACACATCTTGATCTCAATGTCAGGGTTACTCATTTGACTCTTGAGATGCTAGTTCTAAGATTTTGGCTCTAGTTTATTTTAAGCTACCTTCTAGTTCATTTATTTTCTTACTCCATTTTCTTTCAAACCTTTCTCATGAATCCTTCCAAGATTTTACTTTCCTTCGATCGGTTTGACTATCCAACTTCACTACTCTAAACTATCTTATTGGGGTTTATTTGTTGATTTTGTTACAAATCCTGGCCTCTAGCCACTGCTTGGAAGAGTACATATGTTGGTGTAGATCCATTTGAAGTATGCACTATGCCTATCACATTCATGGGGGTTACTTTAGAGACATTTCCCAGGTTTTTAGGACATTCACATATGACATGTTCTTTACTGCAATCGAAACAAAAAACTTGAATGTTATAATATTTTTGTTGTCTTGCTGGTGGAGGATGTGGGAATTCCTTTATATAATGGTCCCCTTGGCACCTAAAGCATGGTCCTTTAGGGCCTTGTGGTCTAGTCTGTCTCAACTAGGGTCGTGGGTTGGGATTGGCATACATGATGTTAGCATAGTCCGGCTCCCAACTAGGTTCTATCTATAGGTTCTCATATTGGTATGCTTCCAAATGTTCGAGTGACTCGGTGTAGTATGTAGGGGGCTATCTATATCGATGGAGTCGAAACTATTGGCATTAGGGTCATTTTCAATTATTAATGGAGATGTGGGTACTAATGCCCTACTAAGATTATCTTCTACCACCACTTACAGATATTACATTGGCTAGGGGTGGTGGATATTGGCCTATCATAGGTTGGGGTCTAGGCTATGCTTTGTAGGGTACCTGGTAATTTGTTGTGGTCGATTATAATAAGGTTGAGTGTTATATTGGCCAAGATATCTACCGAGTTGTTGACATACTTGTGGGTAATTATATCTAACCACTTGCTTATTGTATGAACAATCCTGCAGTGTGGTTAGTGTACTACCTTTCTATTGTACAGTATTGGATACTAGGGTTTCCTTGAGGTTGTTCCATGTTTGGGCAAACATTTTCCATATGGTCTCTGCATGTGTAGCAACACTTGACAGAGGTCATCTTTGGTGCCTATTTGTTGGAGACACCTAGCTTTTGAGCTAGCTTCTCTACCAAGTCTTCAATGGAATTAGAATGCTTAGAAGAAAGATTTGAGGAGCTATGTGAATCCTTATAGACCTTTGCAAGCTCCAACTCATCTCTTAGGTTGTCCTCAATATCGATACAAATTCTCACACACTCCTCTAGCATTCGGGGTTCCTTTAAATAGACATATGATCATAACTTAGAGCTCAATAAACCATCCAAGAATAGAGATACTTGTTTGGCTTGAGTGATCAACTTCAGGATGGGACATCTTTCGATATACTATCTGAACCTATGTGCAACAAGCCTCATTGTTTCTTGTGGAGTCTGTTTGAAGCTGTGAATTAGAGATGATGTGTTAGGCCTAATCCCACTCTTTTAAAACTCAATAATGAAGGTCTCCAATAGGTGATGGATATCCCTAAACTATCTTTGTTGTAGGGGCTAGAACCAGGTTAAGGCACTATTCTTTAATGTTAATCCAAATGCATTGTATTGATTGAACATATCGTCCACCTGTTCTGCTCTCATTACACTTGAACTCAACCATGTGATCATAGGGATCACCTATTCCATCAAAGTAATTTTTCATGGATCTCACTAGTTGGGTGGGTCTCAAGATTCTGGGGTGCTCTCTCGGTCTACGTAGAGGAAAGTCTTCTCTACCCGTTGAGGCCTTGGTTCTCTCATTCTCATGTTCCAATCTGGTAGTCCCTATACCTGATCACGACCTATAGGGTTAGCAAAGCTAACTTCAGGTCTTTCTCTACCCTTTTCCTTCTGTGTACCATGAGCTTGGGATGTTCCCGCTCCTTGATTCCCCATATTCGATCTAGGTTGAGCAAAGACAAAATCTCCTCTGCATGTGTAAGCATGCTTACCATGTTCAGATACCACAAACACACACTCAAACATACTGTCCAGGTACACCACCTTTCCTAGGGTGTCATGGTCCTTGAATTTGTGAATGGTGACTACTCCTATTTCAGTAGGTTGTTCAGGCTTATACCTCCATAATGCCTCATCTTTTCCTTGTTCAGGAATAGTTCTATACTCCTATTGTCTTGGGGAATCCACTATGGGGTGAGTCTCTGGTCAAGACAGATTTCCCTTGATGTCATAGGTTCTTCCACTGGGTGTCTGTGTTCTAAATATCCCATTTCTGTTGTTGGGATCACTAACCCGAATTCATTAGTATTGTCAAGTTGATTGGTCATTATGTACATGGTTCCTTCTTTGTCTATATAGGGATCTTTCTCAAACTTAACCACAAGATGTTCCAATGCCATGGGTTGGTCTGGGTTTTGCAACTCGATTACCGACCTTCTCAAACCATCCTCATTGATGTGAGCACCTAAGCAATTAGTTCGAACATATTCTAATTGAGTCTTGTAGAGACCTTCTGGTCTTCTTAAGTAGGCTACTCCTTAGCTACCCCCTGGTCTCTCCATGTTGTAAGACATCTCTAAATAGCTAGTTTTTGAGCTTAATACGTAGGTCTAATCGTCTAATTGTTGGGTGCAAGACCTTGTAGTGGTTCTAACACTAGCCTTAGAGGATCTCACACTATGACGATTAGCCTTTCCTATGTGCTTGCTCGATCTAAGGTTCATGAATTTGTTTCCTTAACGTGCCCGATGTGAATTTTCATTACACAGATTCTTTCATTTTTACTTTCCTTGATTTCTTGTTTTGTCAATCAATGTATGTCAGGTATCATCTTTCCTTATGTGTTTAGGTTATTGCACCATTGAAATTAATGTTGGAGTTTGAGGTCTACAGAAGCACACAAATAGCACAAGGAATAAGAAGAAGCTTGGAGCAACACACAATACTAAATGTATTACCAAGAGAATGTACAAAGATAAGTAACCACTTAGGGTTATAGGCGTATATACAAGTCAGGGGAAAAAAACCTCCTAGAGAGGGAAAAAAGTGGCCCGACAATACTAGTGTGCTTACTCACATCACTACCTAAATCCATCAACAAATCCCAGTGGGAGTGATGTGGTGAATGAGGAGCTTGGACTCATGTATAAGAAAGTGCCATGCTATGTGGAATCAATTCTCAAAAGGAAGTAAGCCCAAAGCTTTGCAAAAAGCTTCAAACTTCTTCCTAGGTAGAGCCTTTGTGAAAAGATCTACAATGTTCTCTTGTATGGGCACATATGCCAAACTAATATCTTCAATAGAGAACCTCTCCCTAACATAATGATAGTGAATCTCAATGTGCTTAGTGCGAGCATGGAACATAGGGTTCCTCGCAACTGCTAATGCGCTCTGCCTATTAGTGAAGTTGGTGGTGGCAAAAGATTGACCAACGACCAAATCATCCATAAGGTGTCTGAGACACACACACACACACACACACACACACACTCAATAGTCATTGTTAAAGCTACCCTATACTCAACCTCACAACTAGAAGTGGCCACAATAGACTGCTTCTTGATCAACCAAGATATGCATGAGATACCAAGCATGAAGCAAAAAACACTAGTGGACACATGAGTCTCATAGCAACTAGCCCAATCAGTGATCCCCCCTTGAGATAAAACAATCCAAGTAGCCAGGTACCACTCAAGTAATGAAAGATGCTCTTAACCGCCTGCCAATGCTTAACGCATGGGCAATGCATAAACCTCCTCATATGTGAAACAACAAAGTAAATATATGGCCGAGTAATGCATAAGTAAATCAAGCATCCAATAACCTATTGACAGAGAACATCATCAAATGCATCTCCAGCATCATGAAGACTCAATATTAAACCTGTTTCCATAGGAGTGGCAGGTTTGCAGTCTTCAAGGCCAAAATGTTGCAATAATGTGTCAATATATTTTGTTTGACACAAAGCTATTCTGCCATCAAGTTGCATAAACTGAATGTCCAAATAATGATGCAGATGCCCCAAATATGACATATCAAATGAGGCATGCAAATCATCCTTAAAATCAGCAATATGCTTCTCACAAGGACCAGTGAGCAGCATGTCGTCAACATAGACAACAATGATCAGAAGCACATCATTTTCACGCTTAACATATAAGGTGCTCTCAGTTGGACTGTTCTCAAAACCATGTGCAATCAAGTAGGCATGTATCTTTTCATAACAAGCACGTGGTGCTTGCTTCAAACCATATAATGCATTTTTCAACTTACACACTTGGTTTTCATGCCCTTCCTACATAAAGCCATAGGGCTGAAGAACATACACTTCTTCATGCAAGTCACCATTCAAAAATGCAGTTTTAATGTCCAACTGATGTACATTCCAACCATGATGAGCTGCAAGTGCACAGATGCTACGAACAATAGTCATTCGGCCTGTAGTAGCAAAGATCTCATCAAAACCAATGCCTCTTTCTTGAGCTAACCCTTTGCAAAAAGCCTAGCCTTATACATGTCAATTGTATTCCATCAGGCTTACGCTTCAACTTGTATACCCACTTAGTGCCAATGGCCTGCTTGCCAGGAGGCAAGTCACATAAAGATGAGGTACCCTTTTTCATGATAACATCATATTCTGATTGCATAGCAGCTATCTAATTTTTAGAATTTTGTGCTTCATCAAATGAAACAAGCTCATTCTCATCACAAAGACTAGAGGCAGTCATAGCATAGCAATCTGATGCAAAGGAAGCACTATGAGAGCCAGAACGAGTATGACACAGGTGCATCTAATTTGCTATCTCGCAAAGTCTACAGTAGCCATTTTGGCATACTTTTTTCCTCCTCAATATCATCTCTCTTATAAACAAGTGCATCATGTAAATTTACATTAGAAATGGAATGATCTACATCATCACATGAAATCCGGAAAGGTTGAGAAATTGCCTCATTTGGACCAACACTAGACTGTCCACCTGTAAAAAGAGGGAGCAAAGTTTCATGCATATCATTGGAGCTAATTGATGTCTTCTTCGTACATGAAAGTAATGGCTGAATAACATCTTCCACAAAAACAAAATCATGGCTAACCAAAATTCGTTTAGTCTGTGGATGATACAGAGGATAGCCTTTGCTTTTAGAACTGTACCCAACAAAAGTACATTTCATTGCTTTATCATCCAATTTCCTGCATTGTTGTTCGAGGACTAATGCATATGCTAGACAACCAAAGACATGTTTGTGAGCAACACATGGCTTGTGATCATGCCAAGCCTCACATGGAGTGATAGATTGTCATGCTTTAGTGGGACACTTGTTAAGTAGATATGTTGCACACATAACAACCTCAAGCTAGAAACTATGTGGTAAAGCCTGAATCTTGACCATGCACCTCGCCATCTCCATGAGTGACCTATTCTTCCTCTCAGCAACTCCATTCTGTTGAGGTGCATATGGCACTATACATTGATGTTTTATCCCATGTTCAAGCATAAATGCATTAAAATCTGAAGACATATGTTCTCCCACTTGATCAGAACAAAGGGTGCCCATTTTACATGGTGAGAGAGTTTCAGCCAAAACCAAAAATTGTTTGAAGCACATAAACACTTTGAACTTTGTTTTCAATGGATATACTCATGCATGCCTAGAAAAATCATCACTGAAAGTCCCGAATTAAAGATAGTTCCCAAAAGAAGGTGTCTGCATAAGACCACAGACATCACTATGAACAAGCTGCAATTTTTGAGTAGCTCAAATTGAACCATCTTTTGGGAAGGAGGAATGCTACATTTTTCTCAGAATATAGCCTTCACAGACATGTTTACCAGGTGCCTCAAATTTGCGTAGAGAGATTTCTACAGGCATAACAAACTAGAAAAATTCAAATGGCCAAAGCATGCATGCCAAAGCTTTGCATCTGACATAGCATGACAATCTTGAATTGCACATGTTGAATCATTCATAGATTTTGCATAATCTATGAGGTATATAGGCCATGGCATAAAATGTCAGAAGCAATAATGATGTCTCCATTTGACATATCATGAATTGTACATCTATCATCAACAAATTTCACAACCAAGCCGATCTTGGCTAATGCTAAAATTGATAACCGATTTTTCTTGATCCCTGGCACCAACAAAGCATCTAATAATGTAAAAGAACTACCATCAACAATAGTCAGAATGATCTTAGCAACTCCCATAATAGGATTTGTTGGCGCATGTGATAGTATTCCCTGTAAGGGCAAGCTCAAGTGAAGTGAAGAAATTGCACTGCAAGGTAATATATTTGGTTGCCCCACTATCAAAATACCAAACATATGAGTCTATTGTAGACATACACTGTTCATGAGAAGATGCTTCATAACTGCAAACATTAGTCGATGCCCATTCTTCATTTTGCACAAGATTTGTAGGCTCTGATTTGGGTGAAGAGGCCTCTGTAACAACCATTCCAACCTCTTTTTTCTTTGCCTCTTTTGTAGCTAGTTTTGGACAACTCTTTATGACATGACCATTTCCTTTGCAGTATGTGCAAAACAATTTCTACTTTTCTATTTTTTTCTCGTCTCTACCATCCTTCTTTGATTGTGCAAAATTAACAGATTTCTGCTTACTAGTAGATGATCTCCATTTACCTTTTCCCTTCTGACTAGCCAAGAAAGCTTGATCTGCAGCACGCGTAATGGACATGTTCTACCTAGATTGATCTTCCTGCAATAGAATAGAGACTAATTCCTCTAATGTTAAGGCATTTGGATTGCCTTTCATCATCAATCAAAGAGTGGAAGCAAAACTCTAATATGAATCTGGAAGACCATTCAAAACAATCTGTCCGGCAAGACTTCATGAGCAAAAATCAATTGCTCCTTCAAATCTTTGATCTTTTTCAAAAAACTTTCCATGTAATCTCCTTCATTCATGTGCTCACTCTCCAATTATTTTCAGAGGTAACCAACATGAGCCTCATATCTTTCCTGTTATAAAGTGGTACGTGTATCCTAAGCATCCTTTGCTATTCTGTAAGAGCAAATGTGAGGAATAATGGCATGTCTGAAAGACAAATCTATCAATGCATGTGCCTGAGCATCTCTACCATTCCAACAAAGTTGCTCTATAGTAGGTGCAATAGGAACCACAACACGAATAGGAACCCAAAGAATATCACCATCTTCAATGCCATTTGCATCACCTTCAACACTATGTTTGTAGGTTTAATTGGATGTTTTTCAACACCTTGCACAATATTCCACATTCCTTTTGCAACCAATATATGATGCATCATATAAGACCATAATGGGTAATTGGTACCATCCAACTTATCCTCAACAACCAACATATGGAATACATCATTGCTTTCAGCCATGGCCATCAACTAAAATACCCTAATGCAAAAAAATGATTGTATCTCAAAAAGTTGAACAGAACTACCTTGTCAATTTCTACTAAACATGTAGTAGAATTTGAGGTGCTTATATTGGCAAACTGAAACCTGTATTTATATTTGATACAAAAAGATGAAATTGCCTACATAGGCACTATGATAGTGCATTCAAAGGCCGAAACGAGCTCAGATCGCAATTTTGTCATGACAGAGAAAAGTAGTTTTGAACTCCTTATTGCCTTGAGTATGCTCACCAAATTTTATACGATTTTGGGACTATGACCAGAGGGGTATTGATGATGCCCTAAATGAAGCATCGACCTACTCTGATACCAATTATTGGAGTTTGAGGTCTGCGAAAGCACATGAATAGCACAAGGAAGAAGAAGAAGAAGCTTGGAGCACAACACACAATACTAGATGTATTACCAAGAGAATGTACAAAGATAAGTAACACGTTAGGGTTATAGGTATATATACAAGCCTAGGGGGAATAAACCTCCTAAAGAGGGAAAAAAGTGCCCCGGCGGTCCTAGTATGTTCACACACATCACTAACTAAATCGATCAGTAATTAAGTTCTTTTTCCTTTTGGTGTGTTTGTGTAAATGTACTTCATCTTGAGATTAACTCCTAAGACTTGAGTTCTTAAGACTTGAGTTCCTATCACCCTCGTAACTCCTAGGGTTACACTTTACAGTCAACTAAATTGAATAGGGTAGTTCGATCACTGAGTGCCTTTGCTTTCACCCTTTGCAAATCCTTGGATGAGCCCTAGTCTAAGCATAATCTCCGAACTGAGCTCCTTTTTACCACACATAAAAAGCTTTTGATAATGAGATCTATAGTGAACCTGTAAAAGTCCTAACTTTAGATGAAACTTTAACTATAATTTATTTGATAGACAATTTTGATTCAGACATTTAAAGTCACCTTTTTTTCCCTTTGTATTGATGGAAAAGCATCAAGAGCTCCTAGGGGTCAAACAAACAAACATGACATCTTAGAAATCTTTGCTTAGGAGTCCCATAATGTACCAATTTCTTTAAAAAATACCCCAAAATTAGCTCCAAAAATGGAAAAAATAAAAACCCTATTTTTTTGTGGAATCAATTGGACTGTCACGATGGTGTGGCACGATCGCGATGACATCAAATCATCGCAATGGTGTAGCATGATCATGATGGTGTGTGACCATCACGATGCCGTGAGCACTATCGCGATGGTGTGGTAGGATCGCGATGGCATCAAACCATCGCGATGGCATGAGCACTGTCGCATGGTGTGTGAACGTTGCGAACACTATTGCAATGGTGTCAGACCGTCGTGATGACATAGCACTATCATGATGTTGTCAAATCGTCATGATGGCATAGCGATGTCACAATGGTGTGTGTTGATATATTTAGGTAGTGATGTCTATGAACACTCTAGGACTGTCAGAGCACTTTTTTCCCTCTTTAGGAAGTTTTTTTCCCCCGGCTTGCATATATGCCTATTGCCCTAATGGGCTACTAATCTTTGTACATTTTCTAGTAATACATTCAGTATTGTGTGTTGTGCTCCAAGCTTCTTCTTCTTCCTTGTGATGTTCGCGTGCTTCAACAGACATCTAACTCCAACAATTGGTATCAGAGAAGGTCATCAATTCATCTAGGGCGTCGTCTACACCTCTCTGGTTGCAGTCTTAGATTCACACAAAATTTAGTGAGCATACTCAAGGTGTTTCAAAGATCAAAACAGCTTCGCTTTTTCGTGCCAAAATCGCGATCTGAGCTCGTTTTGGCCTCTAAACGCACTATCACAATGCTTGTGTAGGCTATTTTGTCTTTTTCTACCAAAGATATATACTTGTTTATGTTCGCCAGTATAAGAGTCTCGAAGTCTATTATAGGTTTAGCAGAACTCATTTGGGCAATTCTGTTCAACTTTTTGAGATACAATCAATTTCTGCATCAAGGTATTTTAGTCACCAGCCATGGCTAAAAGCAGTGATGTATTTTGTATCTTGGTTGTTGAGGATTAGTTTGATGGTACCAACTACCTATTGTGGGCTTATATGATGCGCCATGTATTGGTTGCAAAAGGACTGTGTAACATTATGCAGGGTGTTGAAAAATGTCCTATCACACCTACAACTGTTACAACTGCAAGTACTGAAGCTGATGCAGAAGGTGTCGAAGATGATGATATTCTGCATATTCCTATTCATGCTGCGGTTTCTGTTGCACCTACTATAGAGAAAATTCATTGGGATGGCAGAGATGCCCATGCACATGCATTGATAGCTTTGTCTGTCAAACATGTCATTATTCCTCACATTCGCTCTTGCAAAATAGCTAAGGATCCTTGGGATACACTAATCACATTGTACTAAGCTAGGAATGAGGCTCGTGTTGCTTACCTCCGAAAATAGTTGAAGAGTGATCACATGAATGAAGGTGATTCTATGGAAAAGTTTCTAACGAAGATCAAAGACTTGAAGGAACAATTGATTTCTACTAATGAGGTTATACCAAATAGCTCACTTGTGTAGACCGTTTTGAATGGTCTTCTTGATTCATGTCAAAGTTTTGCTTCTACTCTTCGGTTGATGATGAAAGGCAATCCAAATGCCTTGTCATTTGAGGAGTTAGTCTATGTTCTGGTGCAGGAAGATCAGTCCAAGCAGAATAGGTCCATTATGCATGCTGCAGATCAAGCTTTCCTGGCTAGTCAAAAGGGCAAAGGAAAATGGAGCTCTTCTACTAGTAAGCGGAAATGTGCAAATGCTGCACATTCGAAGAACCAAGATAAAGATGAGAAGAAATCAGAAAAGCTGAAATTGTTTTGCAAGTACTATAAAGGGAATGATCATATCATAAAGAATTGTCCAAAATTGGTTGCTAAAGAGGCAAAGAAGGAAGAGGCTGGAATGGTTGTTGCAGAAGCCTCTACACCAAAAACAGAGTCTGCTAATCTTGTGCAAGAAGAAGAATGGGTGTTTGCTACTCTTTGCAGTTTTCACCCATCTTCTCATGAGCAGTGCATGTCTGTAGTAGACTCAGATGTTTGGTACTTTGAGAGTGGGGTGACCAAACATATTACCTCGCAACGCAGTTTCTTCTCTTCACTCGAGCCTCCCCCTATAGGGAATACTGTTACATGCACCAACAACTCCTCTTATCCTATTATGGGAGTTGGTAAGATCATTTTGACTACCGCTGATGGTAGTTCTTTCACCTTCTCAGATGCTTTGTTTGTGCCAGGGATCAAGAAAAATCTATTACAATTTTTGCATTAGCCAAGATTGGCTTGGTTATGAAATTTGTTGATGCCAGATGTACAGTTCATGATCTACCAAATGGTGATGTGATTATTGCTTCTAACATTTTATGTTGTGGGATGTATAAGCTCATAGACTATGAAAGATCTGTAAATGATTTGGCATGTGCAGTACATGATTCTTAGGCTATGTCAGATGCAAAGCTTTGGCATGCACGCTTTGGTCATCTGAATTTTGCTAGTTTGCTATGCCTATAGAAATCTGAAATGGTGTCCTCTTTTCCCAAACTTGAGGCACCCGAAAAACATTTTTGTGAAGGTTGTATTTTGGGCAAAATGCAGCATTCTTCCTTTCCAAAAGATGGTTCAGTTCGGGCTACTCAGAACTTGCACCTTGTACATAGTGATGTCTATGGTCCTATGCAGACACCTTCTTTTGGAAATTATATTTACTTCGTGACTCTCATTGATGATTTTTCTAGGCATGCATGGGTATATCCATTGAAGGGAAAGTCCGAACTCTTCATGTGCTTCAAACAGTTTTTGGTTTTGGCTGAAAATCTGTCAGCATGTAAAATGGGCACCCTCCTTTTTGATCGGGGGGGGGGGGGAGGAAGGAACATATGTCTTTTGATTTTAATGCATTTTTGACTGAACGTGGGATAAAACGTCAGTGTACAATACCGTATACACCTCAACAGAATGGAGTTGTTGAACAAAAGAACACGTCACTCATGGAGATGGCGAGGTGTCTGGTCAAGAGTCAGGCTTTACCATATATTTTCTGGCTTGAGGCTATCATGTGTGTAGCATATGTACTTAACAGGTGTCCCACTAAAGCGCTGCAATCTATCACTCCATATGAGGCTTGGCATGATCGCAAGCCATCTGTTGCACATCTGCGTGTTTTTGGTTATTTGGCATATGCATTAGTGCCTGAACAACATTGCAGAAAATTGGATGATAAAGCAGTAAAATGTATTTTTGTTGGGTACAGTTCTGAAAGTAAAAGCTATCGTTTGTATCATCGAGAGACTAAACACATTTTGGTTAGCCATGATGTTGTCTTTGTGGAAGATGCTATTCAACCATTGCTTTCATGTACTAAGGAGACATCTGTTAGCTCCAAAGACATGTATGATACTTTGTTGCCTCTGTTTACAAGTGGACAATCTAGTGCTAGTCCTAATGAGGCAACTTTTAGACTTTGTAGGTTTCCTGTGATGATGCAAATCATCCCATTTCTGATGCAGATTTACATGATGCACTTGTTGATGAGAGAGCTGACATTGAGGAGGCAAAAACTATGCCAAAATGGCTCCTGTAGACTATGTGTGACATCAAATTAGATGCATCTCTGTCATATCGTACTCAATCAGGCTCTCATAGTTCCTCTTTTGCATAGATTGCTATGCTATGGATGCATCTAGTCTCTGTGATGAAAATGAGCTTGTTTCATTTGACAAAGCACAAAATTCAAAAAATTGGATGGCTGCTATGCAATCTAAATATGATGCTATAATGAAGAATGGTACTTGATCTTTATGTGACTTGCCTCCTAGCAAGAAGTCCATTGGCACCAAGTGGGTTTACAAGCTGAAGCGTAAGCCTGATGGAACAATTGACAGGCATAAGGCTAGGCTTGTTGGAAAGGGTTATGCACAGGAAAGAGGCATTGATTTTGATGAGACCTTTGCACCTACATGCCGTATGACTACTGTTTGGAGCATCTGTGCACTTGCTTCCCATCATGGTTGGAATGTACATAAGTTGGACATTAAAAATGCATTTCTAAATGGTGACTTGCATGAAGAAGTGTATGTTTTTCAGCCCCGTGGCTTTGTGCATGAAGGGCATGAAAACCAGGTGTACATGTTAAAGAAGGCATTATATGGTTTAAAGCAAGCACCACATGCTTGGTATGAGAAGATACATGCCTATCGAATTGCACATGGCTTTAAGAACACTCCAACTGAAAGCACCTTATATATTAAGCGTGCTAATGATGTAATTCTTATCATTGTTGTCTATGTTGATGACATGCTGCTCACTGGTCCTATTGAGAAGAATATTGCTGATTTTAAGGCTGATTTGCATGCCTCATTTGAGATGTCTGATTTGGGGCATTTGCATCACTATTTGGGCATTCAGTTTATGCAAGTTGATGGTGGAATGGCTTTGTGTCAAACGAAATATATTGACACATTATTGCAGCATTTTGGCTTTGAAGACTATAAGCCTATTGCCACTCCTATGGAAACAGGTTTACGATTGAGTCTTCGTGATGCTGGAGATGCATTTGATGCTGTCCTCTATCAGTAGGCTATTGGATGCCTGATTTACTTATGCATTACTCCGCGAGCTTTCAGCTTTATATCTGATGTAAAAGGATAATATAACCCTTCTTTTATAGTTCTTTTGACGTATCTAAGAACTCTTTGTCCTGCAACCCAATGTTGATCTGTTGGACAATGCATGAATTGTGAGAGAACTCCCACTGCATAACTAAGATCTGGTCTCGTTAGCGTAGCATAAATTAAACTTCCTACTAATGACTGATATCTCTTCATATCTTTAAACTCTGCACCACTGTATCTGCTGAGTTTATGATTTACTTCAAGCGGTGTTGAAGCTTCTCTACAATTCTCCATATTAAACTTCTTTAGTAAGTTTAGGAGATACCTTTCTTGTGAAACATATACACCATGATCTGTGTATGTGATTTCCCTTCCTAAGAAATATGATAACTTCCCTAGGTCACTGATCTTGAACTCTCTTTCGAGCAGTTTCTTTACTTCTGTAATCCCTTCATATGAGGTTCCTGTGATTATTAAGTCGTCTACATAAATACAAATGTAGATCATACCTTCTTCTGTTCTCTTTATGAGTAGACTTGCATCTGCCTTCGAACTTTGGTATCCAAGTTCATTCAGATATTTCACAAGTCTGTAATTCCAAGCTCTTGGAGCTTGCTTCAGTCCATAAAGTGCTTTTCTTAATCTGCAGACAAAGTTTGGGTATCTGAAACTTTCGAACCCTTCAGGTTGTTCCATGTACACTTCATCAGAAATGTATCCATTCAGAAATGCGTTCTTTATATCTAGCTGACTTAGCTTCCATCCTTTCGATGTAGCTACAGCAATTACTGTCCTTATGGTTGACATTCTTGCCACCGGACTAAACATCTCATCATAATCTATGCCATGCGTCTGGGCATAGCCTTTGACCACTAGCCTTGCTTTGTGTCTGGCTATCCTTCCATCTGCAAATTTCTTTACTTTGAAAACCCATTTATTTCCGATTACTTTCTTACCATTTGGTTTCGGAACAAGTTCCCATGTCTTGTTCTCCTCCAGTGCGCTGATTTCTTCTTTCATTGCTTCTTCCCATTGCTTCTTGCCTTTAGCTTCATCATAGCTCTGTGGTTCTTCATCATCTTTGACTATATATGTGTAATCTTTCTGAGTTATGTATGAGGTATCATATGAATACCTTTCTGGTTGTCTTCTAGTCCTGCTTGACCTTCTTGGTTCTTCATAAGTGTCTGAATACACTTCTTCATCTTCATTTCTCATACCTGATCCGATCCTGGACATACTTGCCTACATATGATCTTCATCTCTGTTCACCTGCATAATTGATTTTCCTTTCTCTTTCCTTCTTACCTCTTCTTCAATTTCTTCAGTCGTATGACTTTGATCTGCATACCAGCTTTTCTGTTCATCAAAAGTAACATCTCTAGAAACAATAAACTGTTTCGTTAGAGGACTCCATAACCTATAACCCATCTGTTTTTCATCATATCCGACAAACACATATTTCTCTGCTTTCGGTTCAAGCTTATGTCTCAGTTGTGATGGTACATAAGCATACGCTACTGATCCAAACACTTTGCAATGATCAAGTGTTGGCTTCTTTCCCCACCAGGCTTCATAAGGGTTCATTCCTTCTAATGTTGTACATGATAATCTGTTTACCAAGTATGTAGCTGTGTTTACAGCTTCAGCCCAAAGATAATTTGGACAATCTTTTTTGTTTAGCATAGCTCGTGCAAATTCAACTAGAACTTGGTTCCTTCTTTCTGCTACTCCATTTTGTTGTGGTGTATATCTGCAGGTTATTTCTCTCTTAATACCTACGTTCCAAAGATAGTCATTGAATTCTTGGGAGAAGTATTCTCCCCCTCCATCAGACCTCAGTCTTTTAAGTTTTCATCCAGTAAGTCTTTTAGCATATGCATGAAAGTGCGTGAAAGCTCCAAACACTTCTGATTTCTCTTTCAAAACATAAAGAGTTATCCACCTTGTTGCATCATCAATGAATAAGACATAGTACCTCGATCCGCTGATTGATCCTTCTTTCGTTGGCCCCCATACATATGTATGAATAAGCTTGAGTACTCCATCATGTTTGAATCCTTTCTTCTGGAAAGGTAACCTGTGGGCTTTTCCCATCTGACATGCTTCGCACTTATGAATCATATGTTGATTCTGTATGTTCGGTAATCCTAGTACAGACTGATTTGCTATCATAGCTTTAATTCCTTTTTCATTGAAATGACCTAATCTCTTATGCCATAGATCAAGTTCTGTAATTATCTTTTCTCCATGTGTGAGCAACGCTTGGCCAATGTTCCCTTGTACTCTTAAAGTAAAGAGTCTTCCTTCTTTCTTTCCAGAAACGATCTGATTATATCCATTCTCGGGATCTTCTACAAATACTCCTTTGTTTGTAAATCTGACCTGAAAACCTTTTTCAACTATCTGTCCCACACTGATCAAATTTTTCGGTATTGTTGGAACATACAAAACATTGGTTAGCAAATCTGCTCCACTCTTGCATTTCACTTTTCCAATTGAATGTACGCTATGTCTCGTATTGTCACCTGTTTGAACAGTGTGACTAGAACTACCTTTTTCTAGTTCTGACATCAGTTCTATATTTCCTGACAAATGATTTGAGCATCCAGAATCAATGTAAAATACCTTTAGGTCTTCATTTTCTGATGTGCTGATAGAGTTCATCATCAACGATGTATGACTTTCATTCTACGTGTCATTTGCGTAGTTGTTGTAGGTGGTGTTGTAGGATTGATTCTGTCCCCAACTTCTCGCTCCACCTCTACCATAGCCTCCTCTTTGGCCTTGTCTGCCTCTTTGATATCTTCCGCTCCTAGTTCTGCTATTATTGTTCTGATTCTGATTTGATCCTTATTGATTGTGCCAACAGTCATGAGCCAGATGATTACTTAATCCACAAATCTAGCAGGCCTTCTTGTTGGTATTCTGGCTACTTCTTCCTCTTCCAAAACCTCTTGCTCTTCCTCTGCCAGTGCCTTTACCTCTTGCGTAATAGGCCTGAGAGCTCGACTCTTCTTCGTCTTTTGGTTTACCTTTGTCTTTCGTCTTGTTCTTCATGTACATTGCTGAACTTTGTCCTTTGTCTCCATCTCCTTTCAGGTCTTGCTCATATGTGAGCATCAAACCAAGCAACTGATTTAAATCTGGCACGAAATGATTTAAAGAAAGTTCAGTTGAAAGTACGAAAGGTTTCCACCTTTCATCTCCTCTCAAACCTGTGAGCACTTGCGCTATCAATCTATGATCTTCGACTTCTTCATTTATGGATCCAAGACTATCTGCTAGATCCTTCATCTTAGTAACATAGTCACTAATGCTTTGACTCGCCTTCTTTTTGAACGTTGTGAACTCGGACCATAAGCTAGCCTTCCTAGCTTTCGTAGTATTTTGGAAGTGATCTTCCAACGCACTCCATATGTCCTCCGCTTTCTCCAGACCTCTAATGTGCGGTAGTAGATGGTCTGTTACGGTATTATAGATGTAGGCTCTTGCCGTTGCATCTTTCTTCTGCCACAACTTCAAGGCTTCTAATTCTTCTTTTTCCGGTTGACTATCATCTTCGAAAGTCGGCTTCTTTTCTTCTCCGGTCACATACATCATTAAGTCCTTACTCATAAGTAAGGCTTCCATGCGCATTACCCATGCGGGATAATTATCTCTGTCCAGTTTGTCAATAGTAATGTGGTCTGCCATAATTTTTCAGTGAGTATGATGTTAAGGGTTTTACCTTTCACAAACCTTTACTCTTGAGGATGACTTCAGAATACTTCTTGATACCGTTTGCTGTTGATCTATTCACCGTTCTCCTTTCCTTATGAAAGTTTTTGACTTCTCTTGTATCTTCACTTCCGGTTGTTCCTTGAGAACCTTTCTGCTTTTCAGAATCTTTCGGCTCTTGGGTCTTAGCCTGCTCTGATTAGATACGCCTAGCTCTGATATCCACTTGTAGTCGATTCACCCTTGCTCTTGGATCTATCCTTGGCTCTGATGCCAATTGAGGGTGGATATTCTAGCTCTGATACCACTGATGTGGTTTTACTCGGCTCTGCCTGATACCACTTCTTGTCGACGCGACGAAGGCTGAACCTTATTAAGCCTGCGGAATTCGCCACGCCCAAGAAGAACTAAGCTAGTGTGATTTAGAACACCTCTGTAATCAATCAATAGCTTAGGAAAGTTTCTGACGCTCAACGTATAAGACTGCACTCTAGATTCACTGAAAAATTTCACCGAAACTTCACTAGAATTTCTCAAGATCTACTGAATCTTTTGGAGTGATTCAACTTGGAGAAGGTGTGAAAACTATAGGCGACACCTTGTGCAAAGTTTTATGAAAACCTTTACACAATTGATAAGTTTATGAGAGAGATATGTGTAGGAGACTTTTTGTGTAGTCATCTCCTTCACAGATTTTTCAAAATCTTTATAATTGATCATTGATCCTCTAAAATTGGTGAAGGTTTGAGTTACTCTTGTTATAGAGGTTCTCTAACTACAAGAGTAGCTTGTTCTTTTGGAGATTAATACTCTCCATTAGTCACCAGGCTCCAACTGAGTCACATGTGATGGTTTCTTGCCTGTCTCCTTTTTATCGCCAATTAATATTCTGCCACTAGCATGAAATACGGTTTATATTGAAGCTCATATCATGATATATACCTGCGAGGGGCCAAGTGGGCAAAGTAAGGTGATTGTAAAATGCATTCCTCTATCATAGCCATGGCATGTAATTGAGCCTCCACCCGTGCTGAGTGGGTCTGTCCAAGTTCTTCTACAGTCTTCATCCATGCGAGGGTAGGGAGTTCAAAGGTGGTGTCTCACAGATGAGCAGGTTTATGCATTGCCTAGGTGTCAAGCATTGGCAGGTGGTTAAGAACATCTTTCGCTACTTGAGTGGTACTCGGCTACTTGAGATCAGCTTGGCATATGTGCCCACACAGGAGAACATTGTAGACCTTTTCACGAAGGCTCTGCCTAGGGAGAAGTTTGAAGCTTTCTGCAAAGCTTTGGGCTTACTTCCTTTTGTGGAGTGATTTCCACATAGCTTGGCACTTCCTTATACATGAGTGCCAACTACTTTTTCATCGCATCACTCCCAAGGGGGATTTGTTGATATATTTAGGTAGTGATGTGTGTGAACACTCTAGGACCACCGAGGCACTTTTTTCCCTCTTTAGGAGGTTTTTTTCCCCAGCTTGTATATAGGCCTATTGTCCTAATGGACTACTTATGTTTGTACATTCTCTAGTAATACATTCAGTATTGTGTGTTGTGCTCCAAGCTTCTTCTTCTTCCTTGTGTTGTTCGCATGCTTCAACAGACATCTAACTCCAACAGTGTGTGATCGTCGCGATGGTGTGAGCACTATCATTATGGTCTGTGATTGTCATGATGGCATCAAACCATCACGATGGTGTAGCATTGTTGTGGTGCTTTGAAAAAACATGTTTTTTGGGATTTCATCTATGGATTCCTAGATGCGCAAGGGTGCTCTACAAGCTGCAAGGGATGTACCTTTGAAATTTCGCACTTCTGAGCCCAAGTAGTCAAGATGACTAACCTGCACATGTTTCTTAGATTCGTTGCAATGGAGGACTTAGAACTAGTCCAAATGAATATGAAAAATGTTTTCCTGCGTGGAGTTCTTATAGATGAGATCTATATGGAACAAATAGCGGGTTATGTAGCCCTTGGTAAAGAAAGTCTAGTTTGTAAGCTAAAGAGGAGCTTATATGGACTTAAACAATCCTTAGACAATGGTACCAAAAATTTGATGCTTTTATGAAGTCTCAAGGCTATTCTTGAAGCAATGAGGATCATTGTCTTTGCACAAAGATATGCTCCGATGGAAGCTTGATATGCTTGCCACTTTATGCCGATGATATGTTGATTGCAATGAAGTCTTCTCACGAGTTGTCATTTCCCAAAAAGAAGTTGAGTGAGATATTTGATACGAAGGATTTGGGGGATGCCAAACATATTCTTGGCATGCCCATTAATCATGATAGGAGTAAACAATGCATATACTTGTCTCAACATGAGTACATATCCAAACTACTTCACAAGTTCAATATGAAGGGTGGAAAGACATTGTGTACACCTTTACCCACATATGTGAAACTAACCAGGGATGATTGCCACAAATCAGATGAGGAAAAGGAATTCATGATAAAAAATCTCTATCAATCTATTGTTGGTAACAATTGTTTCCACCACAAAAGCAAAGTATGTTGCAAAAAGTGAGGCATGTAAGGAAGCATTGTGGTTTTATTGTCTTGCTTGTGATATGGGTCTACCTCAACATACCTTGTTTGCTTAGTGATAGTTAGAGTGTCATTGCTTTGGCTAAGAATCCGATCTATCATGCAAAGACCAAGCACATGGAGGTGAGGTATCACTTCATTAGATATTTCTTAGACATTGAGCATGTTATTCTTGAGAAGGTTTATACTTGAGATAATGTTGCAGATGCTTTGGCCAAAGCTCTACCACATGATAACTTTTGACACTATTGTCACTTGATGGGGGCTAAATGATGTATGATCTTACATAGTTAGTTGGTCAAATGGGAGGTATAATATGTATACTTATACTCAGGTATTCTTTATTTTTCTCCCATAGTCACTTTGGCCATATTAGCCTTTAGTGGGAGCTTTTTACCATTACAGTCCACATGAAAGGCCAAATGGCTTTCGAATACTTTTGTATATGTTCTTTAATAAAACATATAGTGGCCTCGTTAGACACAGATTGTAAGTTTGATCGCATTTGTAACACCTAAGAAATCCGTGCTCCCTATCTATTGTGTATTTTTTTGTGAATTTTGCACGCCCTATGCGAAAAAATATGTATCCAAAGCTCAATCTTCTACTATGAGAGTATCGTCATGGATCTCTCCAAAAGGAGAGTCCACTGTAGTGCATCATCATCCCATCATTTCAGCCTGCATAGGATAATGCTGTATATCTTGCCATTTTCTTATACATGAGCGCCAACTCTTTATTCATTGCATCACTCCTAAGGGGGATTTATTGATACATTTTGGTAGTGGTGTGTGTGAACACACTTGGGACCACAAGGGTACTTTTTTCCCTTTTAAGGGGTTTTTTGACAAGAAACTTTCTCCTCTTTAGGAGATTTTTTCCCTATGCTTGTATACATTGTTATAACCCTAATGGGCTACTTGTCTTTGTACATTCAACTACTAATCCAAGCTTCTTCTTCATCCCTCTAACTACAACACAAGCATGGTTAAAAAAAGATTGAATATTCACATCTCAAGTAGGACTTCAAGAGCAAGAAAGAAGAGGCAAAGTTAATATTCTTAAATAGCAATGAAACCTCCATTAAAAAGTCATAAATGATAAATACTTTCAAGAATAAGAATAACTGCCCAACACTCTCTCCAAGAAGCCTCAAGGCTGCACACACTCGTCTAGTAAGCTAATGTAGAAGTTCATTTACTTTGATGAGTCTTTTCTATCTTCTATTGACTTAGATTTTTTTTGACATATTGACTTTGACTTTTCGCAAAAACAAGGCTTAGTGTTCTCATCAAGGTGAGGTTGGATTAGATCATGTAGCATGATTAGAAAGCTCTCATTGAATAGAATAATTTGAGAAAATAGATATCCTAAACGTAAGACTTCTAAAAATACCTAATTTTGGGGTTACAAAGAATATATAAAAAAACTTATTTGCAATAATTATTTACAAATCATGACAATTTGAATTGATCTCCTATGGTGACTTTATTCGAGGCAGGATAATCTGTGCACATCCTATAGGTTGTATTCCTCTTTCTCACTAAAATAACGATCTCTAAAGGGAGAAGAACTAGGCCTTATAAGTACGCTTTCAAGTAAATCATTCATTTGTCTATTTAGCTCTTTTTAATGAATGGTCCATGCCTATAGGGTGCCTTAAGTGGATGCGTGCTACTAGGAATAATGTGATCACTAAGGTCTAAGTATTCTCTAAAGGGTGGTAATTATGATGGATAACAAGATATAAAATGATCATTATAAGGAGTCATGAATGCTTTATATGCATCGGCTGTTATGTTTCTTAATAATATTCACAAATATAGTATAAGAATGATGGCCCTTACCAAGTGCACTTTTTCCTTGTGTATGAGCTATTGATGTAAATATTTGAATATCATGTCTAGTAGACAAAGAGACTCACTGACCGTTAAACTCAAAAGCTACAATATGTGTCATCATAAGCACCTTTGCTTAAGTCTACTCTTGAGACTATTGCCTAACACTTGAATGACCAAATGATGTCTGATCTCAGATTGGTCTGAACCGTCGGACCCTTATGTCATAAAGTTCCTTTATGATAGTATGCATGCCATAGTCAATGCATGGATTATAGTTTCAAAGAAAATGCATTCCTAATATGACATCATATGATTCTAGAGGAGCAATTATAATTTTTTAATCATCATTATAAGAGCCAATAAAAGTTTGCACGTTTTGTACTTCACATATCACATTATGCCTTTCCTTGAAATACAAATTTGGCTTTATAAAGAGACGGATTAGACTTTAGTTGTAATTCATTAACTAAAGATTAATAAATAAATTCGTATAGTTCCTTTCATACCAAATTTCATCATCATCATTAATGAATGAATTGATATTTGGTTATCCACATCATTAATTGTCTTCTCAAACTCCTCTTTCATACCAAATGGAGCTATCATTGACTTGAATTGCAGCCATATTATGCACTTGTGGTTCTATAGGTATATTTCTGATGATACAAATACAACACCAAGCTTTACTATGTCCACTTTCACCACAATTCCAACATGTTATGCATGTTTTCTTCTTGTGCACCCGTAGTAGAACTTTCTTGGTTGGGTTTTTGAAATTTTGAGAAAAAGAGATAATTGGATTTCGTGTAATAGGCACTATAGTGTATGTTGTGAAGAAAGTTGTAAAGGATGTTTTTGATAAAAGTTATCCTTTGTGGTGGAGCGTTTTAGAAAAATTGACCTTGAAATGAAATTGGATTCATTCTTATAATCATGAGCAAAATAAATTGCCTCATGTAAACTTGTAGGACGTAGGGTGTTGACCTTTGCTTGAGTTCCATTTCTAGACCATCTTCATATATTTATTATGACATGCCTTAGGCACTTTCCAAGCATTTGGGGAAAAAGAAGTCATTGCGAGAAGCTTTTCTATAAGATGAAACATTATCATTTTCCTTCATTGCAAAAGTAGTCCAAGCTCTTCTAGCATGTAATTGAAATTGAGGAGGGAGAAAACATTCTTTCAACTTCTGTTGGAATTTTTTCCATGTTGTAGAGCAATCCTTGCAAGAAATTCATACAGACTTAGCTTTTTTCAAGCTTTGAATAAATTTCATTCAAGTAGAAATAATCAGAGTATGACAAGCAGAAAAGAATAAATTGGCCATCCTTATGCCCATCAAAGTTTAAAAATTGGAAGTTTGTGGTGTCAATGTTGGATTCCATGTAGTCCTTTTGTGGTTCAATTAATCATTTGACCATGTGAGTAGGTATTTCATCTTGTTCTTTCATTTTTTATTTTGTAAATCATGTTCTTTGGTTTCTTGTTAGCTTCACTGGAGTTCACGACACAATAACACAAGTTGTTACTCTAAGGGTACTTTTATAGTTTATGGAATAATAGAATATTATATGGATTTTAATGTCTTGAGGTTTTTAATGTGATTTGTGTTTTGATTTAGCAAGTGAAGAATCATGAGGGTGTGAATGTGTGGACTTATTTAGATATTTTTGAAGATAGTTAAAAGATAGTATTTTAGATATTTTTGTAAAATAGTAGATCGCTTAGCGAGCGATGTTTTTGTAAAAATAGTAGATTGCTTGAAAAAGCAACGTTTTTTTAAATAGAGAAGATTTTTATAAATGCACACTTTTTGAAGCGCTATCCTCATGTATCTTCTATTCAGGATGTGATGAAAAATACCTATAAATACACATGATATGATAGACTCGTGCATCAAAGTATGTGGCGGGAGATTGTACCCAATCTTGTGTCCAGTCTCTTGTCTCCTTCTATTTTATTTATGTTTTTCTGAGATTTCATTTTTGTACTATCTCTATCTACGTGTGTCTGCAAGATCTGGTCAACAGTGGTATTAGAGCCTATGCATCTGTGGAGGTGTACATATTAGCATCCGGTCATAATTCATGGTGTCTGCTTGTGATTAGGCATCTATTTCAATTGTCCAATCTAGGTTTTTGTTTATCAAGTTTGTTTGTTTTTGGTTTGCCGATGTGTTTTTCTGATTTTTTTTCAAATTTGTTATTGTGCACTGTGCTCCTCTCACATTGTGCATTTGTGACACTGTACTCACTATGCTCACTATGCTCACTGTACTCATTGTACTCACTATACTCATTGTGCTCACTGTGCTCACCGTACTCATTGTACTCACTATACTCATCGTGCTCACTGTACTCACTATACTCACTGTGCTCATTGTACTCACTGTGTTCGCTATGCTCACTGTACTCGTTATGCTCACTGTGCTCCTTGTGCACTGTTCACTGTTCAGGCTTGGTTTGGTTATCAAATTCATTTATCAAGTACTCACTATGCTCACTATACTCATTATGCTCACCATGCTCACTGTGCTTCCTGTGCACTGCTCACTGTTTGAGTTTGGTTCGGTTATCGAATTCATCTATCCATGCGACTTACTCCAAGGTGTCGACTAAGGCATAAAACTATGGCATAAATTTGGCATCTTTGGCTTCTCTAGCACTCATGGTTCTCTTGGTTCCCTTTGGTTCCCTTTGATTCCATTTGGTTTTGTTGGCAACCATTGGCTATGTGTGAACCAATTCTAACTTATGATTGAAAATAAGAGCTTCCTTATTTCCTTAGTTAGCCTACTTACTTCTCTAGTTAGCTTACTTAGTTCCTTACTTAGCATGAAGGGGATTTGAACCCATAACCTCACACTTACAAGAGATATGCTTTATCCACTAGCCTATTTTCACTTATTAATACTCTATTCCTTTTAATTGATATTTAACATAACTTCTAACACTCTCTTTTATTTAATTTATTTATTTAATAATCTCATTTATTTATTTATATTTTTTATATATTTCCAAGACAAAGCCTTTCTTTTTCTATTTTAATTCAAATATTACTAACATTTTTTCCACATGTTTAGTAATAAGCCATGGACCCTACCCATACTACCGAGGATTTCGGTAAGTTATTTGTTAAGTGTTATTTATTAAAGGTGTTTTTTCTCATCGTGGTAAGTTATTAATTAAATATATTTTTTTGCATCATGGTTTCCCAAAAGTTATTAGATCAGATTGAGATATTTGATTTTGTAATCACTTTTTGGGTTACATTATTTCAGAATTTAGGTTCCAAAATAGACTTTAGCCCTGCATATCATTCAAATTTACATTAACTTACGGTTTTCTAATTCCATATGTGTTTTTACATGGAACATGCTTATGATTGTTTAGTGATAGGACATGTGACTAGCTATCCATGTCTATTTTATTCTTATCAACTGAGGTTAGTTGCTTGTCAATTGAGAGGCATGTTATACTTTCAGGAATAATGGAATGCTATATGGACTTTAATGTCTTGAGATTTGTAATGTGATTTATCTTTTGATTTAGCATGTGAAGAATCATGAGGGTGTGAACACGTGGACTTATTCAGATATTTATGAAGATAGTATTTTAAATATTTTTTGTAAAATAGTAGATTTCTTAGAAAGTGATGTTTTTTATAAAAATAATATATTGCCTGAAAAAACAATGTTTTTGTAAATAAAGCAAATTTTTGTAAACGCACACTTTTCGAAGCACCACTCTCATGTATCTTCTATTCAAGACGTTATGAAAAATACCAAACATGCTCTGATAGATTCATGCATCAGAGTATGCGGGGGACATTGTACCCAAGCTTGTGTCCAATCTCTTGTCTCTTTATATTCTGTTTATGCTTTTGTGAGATTCTGTTTTTGTACTATCTCTATGTACGTGCATTTGCAAGTTCCAATCAACATGTACATTGGATAAGGTTGAATTTCCAAAATCATATATGGGATTGTGTGGATATATCCTTCATAGAGGCAAAAGTGCTTGGTTGAATGTAGAAGAAAAAATATTTTTATGAAAAAAGAAAGATAAGCCTGAGAATGTAAAATGGTAAAGAGTGGATTTGAATAAAATTAGTTAGACATCACACATGAAGTGCAATGGTTAAAACACTTTGCTTTGTTTGAATAGGTGGTTGATTTAAATCCCCACTTTCTGGATGTGGAATTCCTTGTTGCTACTCCATTAATTGAAGAGGTTTCATGTATGTGGAGCGAATGCACCAATGAATTCTTAGATCCAAGGAATCAAGGTACTAAGGATGCAATCTATCTATCTATCTATCTATCTATCTATCCATCCCTCTATTTGTATTTCTATTTATCAAGGTAATGCCAAGTTCTATGCCTTAGTCATAAGCTTGTTCATAAGCTTAAGAGTGTTGAGAGTTGATGAAGAGTGAGTGTAGATGTGTGGGTCATCAAGCGGATTCTTTTGAGCATGAACCTATCTTTTTATGGGTATGTACGTTAGTCCATGGTCTATGAATGATATTGAAATATCACACGGGCATGCGCAAGCTCTGGTACCACTATTCCACGATCATACCCACATGCAAATGTAAAGACATGAACACATTCAACAAAAAAATCTCACACCAATTCTACATAAAAGGAGAAATTGAAAGAATATAGCATGAACTCCTCTGGAGTCCATCTACATTTTGAATTGATGTGATACTTCTTGATAGGAAAAACACTTTAAAGCCTCATGGACATTGTTAGTATCCTCCACCATGATCTTGATGCAAGCTATAATTCATAGAAGATGCCAAGGGCATAGTAATATATCCTAGAAGAAAAGATTAGTTGACAAGATTGCATCTCTTGGCCTTAATGGATCATTCAATGATATTCTCTAATGTTTGAGATTTTTTTTTCTTTTTTGAGCCATGTTTTTTTTTTCTCATTGAATTCATAAATCTTAAATTCTAATAGAAACTTGACTAATAGAATATGGAAATATGGAGACACCCTTGACGTCTCTAACATAGAGGGTGGTACACCCATCATCTAGCGTACTTAGATACACCAAGATATAGGTAGATACCTTGAGCCTTGGATGAAATTTGAACCAAGACCATCCGTCCCAACCAATTTAAGGATTTTCCATTAGGTGATGGCTGATGTTTATTAGATTGATTTACTACAAGATCTTTGCTATCATCTCTATCTCGAGCCAAGATTGAAAATGATGGTATGCTTTTTTTTCCTTTTGGATGACAATATTCGATAGAAATTCACATACACACCCAAGTAGTGTGGGTGGTTGGGCCTTTCGCCCCTTGAGGCAGGGGTGAGGGTTCAACCCCCCTCTATGACACGATATGTGTGGGCCTAAGGCCAATGTAATGTTTTCAGACCATATTAAACTAGATGCCTTCGGACAATTCTTCCTCGTGTTTGCCTTCGGGCAATGTAACCCCTACTTTGTGGGATATGGGGAGCCCCATGGATACTATGCCCGTTCACTTGTACAATTGTTCTTTCAATCAATTCAAGCAAAGGGAGATTAGGCTTCAACCGAACTTCCTTAAAAAAAAAAACACTGAAAAAGAGGAGGGACAGCCCTTCTTATTGTATGCACATATGCTCACTAAGCTGAAACATAGATTTAGGACTTGAACCAAGGCATCTATCGACAAGCCGAAATTCATTAGACCACACCCGCTCGATAGGTGGCGAATAAATTTAAAAAGAAATCTCGTTCAGTACAAAAATGCTTAGTTGAAAAGCGTAGCAACCAGTTCGCACGTCATGTCAACAGTTTTTTAGACTACTTAAAAAGCTTAGCGTACTAGCGAGCGATCAGTCCCAATGTCAATAAGTTGAGGGTGGCTGGCTGCTTGCTCGTAGTCCCGCAAGAAGTACTGGGCATTTTAGATTTCAAATTTCGGCTGCATTTTCTTCGTGCGTTTTCAACAAAGGCATGGATATGGAAACAGCAGATGCAGAGGAGATAAGAAGGCAAGTGGAAGATGCAGAACCTGATGAATGCCATGGAGCACTACAGCGCTTCTTTGCACTGGACTGGAAAACTCTTGAAGTGCTTGTCTCAGCCATGGTTTCTAACAATGGCGATGTGCCCATGCCAGAAATCAAGAAAGCCCAACTCATTGTAAGTGGTGCGCTCATTTCTCCAATGTGTCTTTTCTGAAAATGAACATGTGATTCGCAGGATGTTTATACCCTCTTAAAACAATAGTCTGAAACAAGAAGCAGATATTCTGCGAGCTCGAGGAAAGTCGATCATTATTTCGGGCCTTTACAAAAAAGAGTTACGAGAGATCTATTATGTTGGAAGCAAGACACTCAAACTAGTGCACTGTCATTATTAAAACCATGGATGCCATTCATCCAGCTCATGTCTGGTGAAATATTGCAAATATTCATATTACATGACATTGCAGCTAAATTGTAGAATAAAGCACATTTGGAAAATCACAACTCATTTTCTGCCTGTATATACTGCATAGTGATATTTCGTATCTTCTCTAGTTTTTTCACATTTTTAATGTGAAATTCTTGTACGTGTTCTTCATCACCGTTATGTGAAATAAAAATGCATATATATATAGTGAGTATATGGAATCATCTCCTCATGGTAGGTCATTCTTTGACGAGCAATTCATTAACTTTTGTGATCGGGTTTATTGAATTTAAAAATGAACTAAGTATTATTCATTACATTTAGCATAGCGTTCAACTTTGACATGGATTTAGGGGTTCCTTTCCAAGGAAGCACATAAGGAATCCTATGAGAGCCTTATAGGGTTGATATTAGATTCACATTGAAAATTGATCTACAACCTAAAAGAGGCGAAATGAATGCACAAAACATAGTATATTTGGCATTTGTCTTGATATTAACATCTTTTGGTTTGCACCTTTGATTAAGAATTTTAATAGTTGGATCATTGAGATGCTATCTTTATTTTGGATGATTAAACAACACGCTTCATCACAAGAGATTAAATCAAATATAGAGAATAGGAGGTGAATCTAAGATAACATAAACTTGTAATTTTAGAGTATTAAGTGTTCTTGGGTTAAAGGAAAATGATGGAAAGCCTTTTAATTCCTATGCTCTAGTCTCTATAGTACATTTTATTAAGAAATAGTACTATATCGTTCATATCAATGACACGTCTGTATAAGGTTTACATGAAGAGACCTTTGCTAAATCAAGATAAGAATTATATCAAGCCTGTACCATGTCTTGTATAGAACTTCATTATCTTGCGGTATGCAATCTACAAAGAAGCATGTTGGTATAGTTATCTTCCAATCAAATTGCGTCCTTAAATTGCTTGACATGTTTGCTATGAAGTCTAGAAGCTCATATGAATAGGTAAGTATGATGATGAGATTTTTGGCAAAGTGACATAATGGTTTGGTTGTTTGTCTAATATATTTATTGAAGGCACAATCAAATATCTTGTATGTAGTGTCTTTTCTTTCTCGAGGCGGAATATTTTGTGATTGTGCCCCTTGTGAGTTCCTGTTGGATTAGAGAGTTTGAAATGTATTAGTCAAATAGTAGGTATTATTTTCTTTGGGAAAGTTCACATGTTTCTTTGGCGAGGATTCAACAAAAACAAACCTATGATGGCTCATTAGTCATATGAAACTGAGTGCAAGGAAGCTTTATTTTTAAAATTTCATTACTATCAAATGTGTTAAGGAAGCTTTTGTTAGATTTGCACCATAGAAGTCAGGTGTGTTTAAATGATCGGATCCTCAAGATCTTATGCTGGTTGAGCCAAGGTCTGTAAGAAAATAACAGCACAGCGGAATAGACCTGTAGACAGAGTTGAGAGAAAAAAGCAGACACATATAGACGTAGACTAAGAGATAGAGAACTCAAACTCTCATATTGCCGAGCGTAATGCAGTTACAATGATGGTCCTGTCCACCCGTGCTCTCCCAATGTGGAGCTTAGATGGTGATCTAGACAGACTCTAGATGAAGGGCTTACTAGTGCGCAATGCTATGTAAAGTTCAACTTGGGTGCGCTTATATAGCTTTTACAAGGCAGTTCGGTATAGATAAACGTAGTCGGGAGATACAAAATAGTCGGTAAAATATACGATCCGACAATATCTCCACGACCATAAGTCCTACCGTCTCGGCCCTACGGGTAGGGGGGATAGGCCCCCCGGACCCCGTAGAAGGGGGCACGCCTCCCTCTGCACTCCCCCCATTAAGGTTCTATGGGGAAACCGCGCGATACCACAGGGCCTCTATTTTCACCTTAAATGGCAACCCAATGGCCTGGAAATTTATGCCCTACCTAACCTAATGGCTAGGCTCACAAAGATCATCCACAACCATCAATGGTCACACATAGACCTCGTCTAACTTGGAAGTTCGGGTTCCACAAATGTCCTGGCTCTCATAATGGCTTCTCCTCATAATGGGGGCCTTACAACTTAGAGCACCATGGATCATTTGTGGTCACATGAGGGTGGAGTATTGAGCATATCTTACACTCCCATATCCACGAACTCCATGTAGTCTCCTGAGTCTTTGCCCTCTCAAGAGTGAGTCTTGGTCCATTGGAGATTGGTCCTACCTTAAACCTATGAAAGAAATGAGTAATCCTCTGTTGTATACCACCCTCTTCTATTTGTGTAGGCTGTATGAGACTCTCACATCTACCGTATGCAACAATGAGGACTTGTCCGAAACGACGTTGGTCCTCTCTCCTCATGCACTTCTATAGCGATCCCTCTATCTGGAACTCTACCCTAAGAATCTCTGGTTTGGGCATACCAACATGAAGTATTTCTTGTTAGGGCCAAATCTCGTGATGCCTTAAAAGCCCTGTATGCGATGCATCCACTGTCCATATCTTGGAGTCTATGAAGCAAAACATATTGCCTTGTACAAAGCCTTAAAACCCCTGTATCCGATGCATCCACTGTCCATATCCTGGAGTCTATGCAGCAAACATATTGCCTTGAACAAAGCCTCAATCAACATTGGGTTTGCAACGTGCTATAGCCTATGCTCTAATGATGTCATGTTGTACTGATGGTTTGCTACGTATAAGCCTAGAAATCATGAGTACTTGGGGTCTCTCCACCAATGTCCATACATAATATGTCAGTCTTGCCCCCAAATGGATGATCCGTACATAAGTGATGGCGTGATTAGTGTATCAAAAAGCCACCCCTACGTGCGGGGCTTCTGAAAATGTGCTTGGTGACACTCCCTTTCCATCAATGCCAAGGCCACATATCCATGAGCAAGCCTATCCCGAGCTGCTTAGGCCATGGAAAATGAACCAGATATGGTTGAAAAGGTTACCCCAAGATAAACATATAAGCCAATGATCTCGATATGTCCTCCAACAATTGTGAATATAGGTGTCTTCTTATTTGAGAAGAGCATAGTGCCCAACACTGTTGGAAGCACGGTTAGAAATGGTCGGTATGGATTGGTTGAAAACGGAGTTTCCAAAATTTTGGAAACGGCAAGAAACGGGAAATGACGGAAATGATAATATATATATATATATATATATATATATATATATATATATATATATATATATATATATATATATATATATATATATATATATATATATATATATATATATATATATATATATATATATATATATATATATATATATATATATATGTGTGTGTGTGTGTGTGTGTGTGTAAGGTTATGTGCTTGAATGCAATAATTGCTAGGTTTATAAAATAAAAAGGGTAGGA
This sequence comes from Ceratopteris richardii, assembly GCA_020310875.1. Taxonomy (NCBI): domain Eukaryota; kingdom Viridiplantae; phylum Streptophyta; class Polypodiopsida; order Polypodiales; family Pteridaceae; genus Ceratopteris; species Ceratopteris richardii. The sequence continues at coordinate 93,274,426 of CM035430.1, forward strand.
GGGGTTCTCCATCCTTCATAAATTTCCAAATGGGAAGTTAGGAAGTATCTCCATGGATTTAGAACTAAGAGAGGATTACTCGTTTTTTGTCACATTATGTGACCTTGGGTGGGAACACACCCTTAGAGATCCATACTACTAATGCCACATGGCACTTCATGGTGCGTTACTTGGTTAGGAAGGTAGAGAGTTGAGAGTGTGGAATCGAGAGAGAGAGAGAGAGAGAGAGAGAGAGAGAGAGAGAGAGAGAGAGAGAGAGAGAGAGAGAGAGAGAGAGAGAGAGAGAGAGAGAGAGAGAGAGAGAGAGAGAGAGGCTCGGACGAGGTCGGGTGGAAAAAAATCGAATGCATCTCTGTGTGTGCTAATCCAGAGTGTTGTGCAAGCTCTTTTTGGTGGAACTATGGCAAAAAAAAGGTAGTTTTGCTACAGTTTTGGTACTTGTGGATAGGTTAATCAAGATGGTAAGTTTATTCCAATATGTTATATGGTGAAGACTTTGGGACTAGCTAGACATTGTGGTAGATAGGGATAGGAAATTCGCTAGTCACTTTGGAGAGCTGTCTTCAAAAGATTAGATACTAAACTAAGCATGAGCATGATTGAGCATCCAAAGATGGAGGGACAAATAGAAAGGGTTAACTAAATCCTAGTGGATATGTTGCATGCATAAGCCAATGAATGACATACGAGTTGGGAAAGGTAATTAAGTTGAGTTTTCATATAACAATGCTAAGAACTTTTCCACAAGGCATAGTCCATTTATGTTGATGTACAAGTTTCAACTAAGAGCTCATTACGGGATTCGACTTCATTAACTAAGCTACAAAGGATGTCTCGAAAGATATGAATTATATGTTTAAAGCTAAGGAAAGCGTTAGAAAAGCTTAAGATGGACCAAACCCTATGTTGACCCTCAAAACAAAGAACTCAACTCAGGTAGAAGAGCAACTTTATCTTAGGACTCCTATCTAGATTTGAAACCATGAAGTTAGGACCAAAATTTAGTAGAGTAGAAAAGATCGTTACAAACTCCAACTTCTAGAAATAGTCAAATCTATCTAGTATTTCATGTGAAAGGTTGAAAAGTAAGTTGGGATAATTTGACAGCCTCATTTCTAATAATGAGTTATAGAGCCTATCCCTATTTAATCTATTCCACATGAGTGAGAAAAAAATACTATGTACTCATGAAAATTGGACTAGAAGTCATTTATATGAGAAGTGTTTGATAAAGTGGAAGGATAGATAAGATAACGTTACATGGGAAAGAGTAAGCACCAGTTAGAGATGGTCACATGGAGTTGAACATGCTTAGGCATGGGTTTTAAGGGAAGCACCACATATTTTTCTCTCTTCCACCTTTCATACTCATAGTAGTAGATAAAAATGAGCTTAAGGTGAGGGAAATGTGGGTCAAAAAGGTTAATGGATCTCGGTACTTTAATTCCTTAGTATTGAATGACCAGCCATACAAGAATCAAGGTGAAGGAAGGTATGAATTGAGACCATTACTATCTTAAATAGATATTAATGTTGAAATTAGATATTAATGCCGAATCCAAATCAAATCTCCAATCACCTTTGTTTGGAGTACGGGGAATCACTTGATGTAAGTATTAATGATGAAGAGGAAGATGGTCTCCAAAGTCTATCAAATTTTCCAATGAGTTTCTGAAATGAAGAGTGAATATAAGAGAGCACCAATGATGAGGTTGAAGAGGAGCCATCATCAAATAGACTCCCTTAGAGCATATAAGAATCGAAGATAGCTAAAGTAAGGCGGATTTTGACAATATAACTTTTAAAAGTTATACCTCACTTACTTGAATAATTTGCCTATGGGTGAAGTTAAAGAAAACTGATCCAAATGAGATGAAATTAGCCGAAGTAAGATTTGGTATCAATAGAGTTAAAAAATATAGTGAAGGAGACAAAGGGGATACATGTGTGATAGTTGAATACAATGAATACGTTGCGAAAGCCATTATAGATACAAGTGCATTTTTGCAATAGCAATTGAGGAATATGGGAGAAACGGGAAAAACTTTCTTTGAACATAGCAGAATGAAATTACAACTAGTAGATGGACATGTGAAAAGATCATTTGGAGTATTAGAAGCTCTTATTAGAATCTATAATTCTAACCATGTAAGATTGCGGTAGTGATGCTCTATATTTGTAAGATTTGAAAGTGAATAAAGATTAATTTGAAAGATTACATAAACAGGCATGTTCCAACATTCCAATGGAACACTATTCATAGAGAATATGATTGATCGGTCTATCAACAGAAGCACTTTTAGTGAACCCTCTCAGATTAAAGGATCTTGCAAATTTACCCATGCAATTCAGTGACAAAGAATTTGAAACATACATTTGGATGCAGATTCTAACTTCTTAAATGTAACAGATTATGATTGAATGTCACAATAAAGAAGGGTATGATGTAAAAGAGATTTTCATGTGTGTATTTTTCGAAGAAATCAGAATTGAAATCTAGGTATAAGATGAGACAAATAAAGAATCTATAGTGATTGATTCAGATTCACGACAAAGGTGTTAGAAAGTTCAATTTGTACATGTTTTTACAGTGGACATTCAATTTTAGCTTGTATAGGATATTCTCTTCCTTTTCATAGGCTAGCTAAAAATAATCCAAATCGGTAAAAAAAAAAGGGTAAAATTCTTTGTCTCACCATCTTACAATACTTGAAGAGAGCTATCCATTCATATGCAACATTCCGCCATCTAGATCGATTTGGCCTTTTGAAAGTCAAACCCTAGTTTTTGTTCAAAGGATGAGACGTATGGCATATTAAAGTCAACAAAAAACAAGCTAACGAGTGGTGTGGAGATTTTGCAAAAATCCTATCTAGGTTAAAGCTTCTTTTGCGCGAATCGATGGCTAGGTCTTCTTCTTCTATAAATAGGCTAGCTCTTGGGCACATAGTCATCAACTTCCACACTCTTTTGTGTGCTCTTGAGCTTGGAGGTCTTTAGGCAACAAATTTGGAGCTTTAGGAGCAGCTAGGAGAAGCTTATCTTGGTATGTGTGCTGGTTTTTCTTCTCACACTTGGGGTAGGACTCAGGAGGTGTTTTGGAGTTGAGGGTAGCTTCTTCTTCCTTAGCCTCTTCATCAACAACCTCGGGTGGCTCTCTTTGGCTACTCTTCTTCCTTAGCCTCTTCATCAACCACCTTGGGTAGCTCTCTTTGGCTAGTGTGAGTTAGAGTTTTTGCTTCTTTATATACTCTTGTACATATATTCTTTTGTAATGCTTTTAGCTAATTGGAGTCATTATCAATTTCGACGTATCTCTCTCTTGTCTATTGAGTGCTCTTTAGGTGTGTATACTTGTATCTATCTCGATGTTTTTCCAAACAAAAGGAGTCATTGAAAGAAGTAGAAGCTTCCAGTGAGTATGAGTACAACCATTGAATCAACTACCCGCTTAGTAGATATAACATACAAAAGGAAAGGTAATAAAATAGGAACTTGAAGAAGATAAATTAGGTAGATGTATAGGTCTATAGAATTTTCAGAAGTATGAGAGAGGAGAGAAAAATAGCCATTCACATGCCCAAAAGAGAATCAGCTATTGGAATCGCCTGTGATAAGATGAAGCAAACAAAAGAAGTCATAGTGCCCATAGAAGAAGGAGAGGGAAGATGTGCTTACATAGGGAATGATGTGATAGAGGATGACTAAGAGGAATTGTTGAACCTTGAGGCGATTACCGTACATGAATTACCCTTTTCTTCTCACCAAACATCAATTAGAGCGAGTTGCATGCAAGGAAGTTTATAGCTTTCTTGATGGATTTTTAGGCTACGACCAAGTAGCAATTGTTGTAGAAGACAAACATAAGATGACATTTGTAAGAGAATAGGAACATGTGGTTTCCAAATAGTGCTCTTTATGTTTTGGCAAGTGCACCTACATTTTGAAGGCTAATTTGTCATATATTTAAGGATTTGTTGAGAAAAAGTTTGGAATTTATAATGATGATGTTAGTTCAATGACATCAACGTATTCAAGAGCTGCAAACAATGTTTGAGAGATGTAGAACTTATCAAGCTTTCTTAAAGATGGAAAATTGTGTCTTTATGGTCAGGTAGGGTAAACTTTTAGGACACATTGTTTCAAAAAATAAAATCTCAGTAGACAAATACAAGATTTGTGCAATGCTATATATGCCCAAGCCAAGGAATATAAAGGAGATTCAAGCATTTATGGGACACATGGATATCATAAAAGATTCATCCACATGCATGTAAATATAAAAAATCCACTTTATGGCCTATAAGTCAATTTTGAATGGAATGAGGATTGTAAGAAGACATTGAACGAATTAGACTAGAGATTGATTTCAAGGGCTATTCTTTAGGTGTCAAATTGAAACAATTTTTTTCGCTTACAAGTTGATGCTTTGAACTATGCTTTATGGTGTTTAAAAAATAAATGAGGGTATGGTTTGGTTTTCAAACATCTTTTAAAGAATTCTAAGCCAACAAGTAAAACAAGGAATTATCACATTGTAGCAATAAGTATAAATCATTTAACAAAAAGCAATGAGTCATGATAGCCCATGTGAGTTCGATAGGATATCATAATGCAAAGGCTAGAACCCTACCTCACTTGCAAAGATCATGCGTGTATTGGCTTGACATGGAAAAGGATTACATAAGTATACAATTCAATGTGAAGTTTGCTAAATTAAAGCACCAATAGAACATGATAGAACATGCAACATTGTACTAATAATCGCTGCATCTAAATGAATTCAGCCAACAATATATTTTTTTGTAAGAAAGAAGTACTTGGATGGAATAATTGCCGCAAGGAAGAAAACTTTAGAACAAACAAACAAGTGTCACACTTAAGATATGCAAGAAGGAGATGGTTGAACCACACCCTAAGAGGGAGGATTAGGAAGTAATCCTGAACCATGGCTTTTGGGACAAGTGGTTAGCCCATCGAACTCCTAGATGCTAGGTCATGAGTTCAATTCCCACAATTGGTATCAGATTCTATGAAGTAGGCATGGGCAAGCTAGATGGAAGGCGTGCACATCGCTTTCACAAATGAGCCAAACAAAGATTAGAGTGTATCTTCCGATCGGTAGGTCAGATTTGGACGTCTAAGGTACTGTTGGAAAGCTCTTAAAACAAAATTTCCAATGGAAGCACTAGATTGAGGATCCAAGATACCTAGCATGGGTGAGAACTAGGTTCAAGATATTGAGGCTGAGAACAAGGGCTCAAGACACCAAGGTTGAGAACAAGGCAAGTCCGTAGGCAAGTGGCCAAGAAGCGGAAAGGCAAGGTTCAAGAGACCAAGGTTGAGAGCAAGGGTTCAAGAGACCAAGGTTGAGAACAAGAAGGTTCGAGATATTGTGCAAGGGTGAGGACATCAATTCAAGGGGAGATCAAGGATTGATCATTGAGGACAATGATCTCTAGAAGGGGAAGAGAGTGTTAGACTCAAGATATGACAAGGAGGAGATGGTTGAACCACACCCGAAGAGGGAGGATTAGGAAGTAATCCTCAACCATGGCTTTTGGGGCAAGTGGTTAGCCCATCGTACTCCTAGCCGCTAGGTCATGAGTTCAATCCCCACAGTAAAGAGTCATGCTTATAAGGAATCAACTTTATTGGAGAGAAAGCGATAACTTTCTATGGCTTTGTATTCATGAAAGTATTAACTTGCCTATTTTCAAATTTAGAGAGATTCTATGTTGGAATTGTGGAAGAACATTTCTTTTGTAGCAAGGTTGCTAAAATGATCCTATGTCTAGGATTGTTATGGTCTATCTTCCACATGGATGTAGAGATCATTATGAAAGATACCATATTTGTTAGCAAGCCAAGTAACCTTGTAGAAGAGTTGAAATGCTGCTTTGATTGATGATTAGAGGATGAGTGTTTGCTAAGTGGGTTGTAGATTCATGGGACCCGTCAATATACTTGCCCGAGGTTCTCATGGAGATATCTCACAAAATTGCTAGAAGCTAGGGCAACACAAAAGAATGATGCATAAAAAGCTATTAAGTTTTTGTTTGCTCATCTTCTTACTCGATTTGGGTTACCAATTGAAATCGTAGGTGGTAGAGGACTCCATTTCCAAAATGAAGTGATTAACTAATTGTTGAAATAGAGTTTGGTAGTTCATAAATCGTTTGCACCATTTCATTCACAAGCAAATGGCGAGACCAAAAAATTGCAAATAAAGTCCTTTGGACAATATTGACTAAGATAGTATGTAATGAAAGGTTAGAGTGTAATAAACAATTACATCATGCTGTTCGGGGCATATAGAGTAGCATATTAGACCGCATTGGAGGGGACTAGCCATGAATTATTGGAGCAAGTAGAAAAATCTACAAGAGGTTAGGGCCTAGGATAGGTTTGTTGGAGAACAATACTAATTCATGTTCACTAATTTTTCTTCAAGTTAGTGGAGGCGTTGAATTATTTATTATTTCTTATTAAAAAAATTCCTATTTTGTAAGCTTTGAAGGAGAATCTCGGAGACTTATCATCATTGGGAAGATCATAGAGAAATTATATTATGCAAACATATTTTTGGATGAATATTTTAAGAGCAAATAATTTTTAAAGTTATTCTAGTTCTTAATTATATTTTAGGTTTAAATTTGAGATGCTTTGAAAAAATCAGCTTATTTACCTTGAGTTTGAGTTGAGTTGTAAAATAAGATAAAAAAGAGTGGTAACGATTTAAAACTACCAACTTTTCAACAAAATGACAAAAATAATCTCCTAGAAAATTTTGCACTGCAATTTTCACCTCTAATTTGGTACTTTTCAGTTTGTTCTATCTCTTGGATACCTGCTGCACTTGAATGCACTCCTATGTGGATATCTTACACTCATCTTTTAAGCCAATTCCTTGCTGCCTCCACCTATTATACAACTATTCAAGACTTGTGTGCTGTTGATTCAAGTCTTCTACAAGTTATTATACTAATTGTACGTCCTCCGGAGGTGGTTTAGAGTAATTATTCCATACAATCGATTGCAAACAAGCTTTACTGTCTGTTTTTTGTATTACAGCAGAGAATCTCCTCTTTGGGTGGTAAAGTTGTTGGAGCTTGAGGTCTGCAGAAGCATACAAACAACACAAGGAAGAAGAAGAAGCTTGGAGCACAACACAATACTGAACGTATTACCAAGTGAATGTACAAAGATAAGTGACTCGTTAGGGTTATAGGCGTATATACAAGTCCTAAGTGTGTTCACACATCACTATCAAAATATATCAACAAATCCCCCTCGTAGTGATGCAGTGAATAAGGAGTGGATAAGGAGCTGACACTTATGTATAAGGAAGTGCAAAGCTATGTGAAAAGAAACCAATCCACAAAAGAAAGTAAGCCCAAAGCTTTGCGGAAAGCTTCAAACTTCTCTCTAGGTAGAACCTTTGTGAAAAGGTCTTAAATATTATCTTGTATGGGCACATAAGCAAAATTGATCTCTACATCACATAACCTCTCCCTGACATAATGATGGTGCACCCCAATGTGCTTTCTGCGAGCATGGAACAGAGGGTTCCTCGCAACCCCAAATGCACTTTGATACTCTCAGTAAAGATGGTGGTGGAAGAAGACTAACCAACACCCAAATCAACCAAAAGACATATGAGCCACACACACTCTATAGTCGTTTTGAAAGCTTCCCTATACTAAGCCTCACAACTAGAAGTTGCCAGAGTAGGTTGCTTCTTGCTCAACAAAGATATGCTTGAACGACCAAGCATGAAGTTAAAACCACTAGTGGCCACATGAGTGTCATAGAAGCCAACCAGTCTGTGTCAAAAAAAGTATGTAAATATGGCGATAATGATCCTCCCTTGGGATAAAACAATCCAAGTAGTCGGGTACCACTCAAGTAGCAAAAGATGTGCTTATCCACCTTCCAATGCTTGGCACTTGGGCAATGCATAAGCTTGCTCATTTAAGAGACAACAAATTGAATATCATGCCGAGTTATGCATAAATAAATCAAGCATCCAAGAGCTTGCGGATAGAAAACAAGATCAAATGCATCTCTAACATCATGAGGACTCAACCATAAACATGCTTCCATTGGAGTGGCAATAGGTTTGCAATCTTCAAGGCCAAAATGATGCAATAAAGTGGCAATATATTTTGTTTGACACAAATCTATTCCTCCATCAACTTGCATAAACTAAATGCCCAAATAATGATGCAAATGCCCCAAATCGATCATCTGAAAAGGGGCATGCAAATCAGTCTTAAATTCAGCAATATGTTTCTCATTAGGACCAATGAGCAGCATATCATCAATGTATACAAAAATGATCAGAAGTACATCATCTTCACGCTTAACATATAAGGTGCTCTCAGTTGGACTGTTCTCAAAACCATGGGCTAACAAGTAGGCATGTATTTTCTCATACCATATAGTGCCTTTTTCAACTTGCACACTTTGTATTCAGCCCTTTTTGCACAAAAACATGGGGCTGAAATACATAAACTTCTTCATGTAAGTCACCATTTAGAAATGTAGTTTTAATGTCCAACTGATTTACATTCCAGCCATGATGAGCCAGAAGTGCACAAATGCTACGAACAGTGGTCATTTGGCATGTGGGTTCAAAGGTCTCATCAAAATCAATGCTTCTCTCTTGAGCATAACCTTTTGCAACAAATCTAGTGCATAAACTTTTGCAACAAGTTTAGTCTTATACCTATCAAGTGTACCATCAGGCTTATGTTTCAACTTGATACCCATTTAGTGCCAGTGGTCTTTTTTGCATGGAGACAAATCACATAAAGACTAACTATTACTCGTCATAATAGCATCATTTTCTGATTGCAAAGCAGCCATCGGATTTTCTGAATTTTGTGCTTCATCAAAAGAGACACACTCATTCTCATCACAAAGATAAGAGATAGCCATTGCATAACAATATGATGCAAAGGAAGCACTTTGAGAGCTTGAAATGTAATAAATGAATGTACAAAGATAAGTGACCCGTTAGGGTTACATGTGTACATAAAAACAAGGGGGGGGGGACCTCTTAAAGAGGGGAAAAAAAGGTACCTCGATGTTCCTAAGTGTGTTCACACACATCATTATAGAAATATTATCAACAAAAAGAAGGTTTATATATTATTCTTACGTATCTTTGCTTGATAGATCTTTCAATGGAGAAAGCAAAAGATAGTCTTTCATTGATGTCAATACTAGATGTGCCATCCTCAACCAACACATAAATAAGATGTGACATTTTTTGGTCCAAATGCCATGTTTTCCGTATTTGTTGAAACAAAATTCCAACATACATTGTGAATGATTTTTTAAAATCTAGCTGCATCAAGGCTAATTTTTGGAGAAATAATATATTCCATAACTAGTTGTCCCATAAAGATGTTATCAAAGATAGATCTCTCTCGAATGAATCCAAGATGCACTACGAAACCTATGAACCTATGAAAGGTTTAACTGTAAGGAAAAGATATTGTAAAAAATGGCCTCAAGTTATGGACAAATTTGGGAGCAGTGATTTGTATTATGCTTGTTTTGAATGAGAAAGGCATCCTTTAATCGCTCTAGATCTCATTGCAGACATGTATGATAACATCTTCAAGCGAGGGCCAATATGCAAGGACAAATTCTTTAGGTATCGCATCAATGAAAGGTGTGTAGGTGCTAGGAGATAAATTTCTATCTATAAATATTATACATATATTTTTGGACATGAATTTTGTACATTAATTGGTACTCAAAATTTGGTTAGTTTTAGGGAAACAAACCTCACAAACACCTTGTACTCTTGAGAGCTTTCTATCCATACCCTACATGGTTACATGTATTCAACCTTTCCATAACCCTTAAATATGAAACTCATATGCGTTGATCCTGTGTAGTGTGAAGGTTGATCACCAATAGCTTCAATAGTCCTTGTTGGGGTTTTGGTTCCCTCATGATGTGGGACAGCACCACTCACATAATCCCACAAATCTTGTGCAATCAAAAGACTTTTGAGCGTGAAACTCCAATAGGGATAATCAAAGCTTTCCTCAAACTATTCATCAAGAGATAAAATTCCTAAAATAGTAGTTTGGTCACGATCTACCATTAGATCCTTTTGGAGAGACTATAACTAGACTCCAAATATAAAATAGAGGTATGTGCACTTTGCACTTAAAAGAAAAAAAACCCTATGAGCAAACTAGCCTTGCACTAAGCAAGTACTAGGGAGTCACAAAAAAGCTCTAGAATCTGAAATTTATCAAGTAAATGCAGAAATTTGAGAAATTGTTCTTGTCTCTTTGGTCCAAGTACTTTGACTAAGTTTGACTTCTGTTTTGCATGTTTGTCTTTGCTGGACAGAGTTGATCAGTTTGACCAGAGTTGACCAGGGTTGACAAAAAATTCACCGGGGTTGATCAGTAGTTGACCAGCCTGCTAATAAGTCAAACAAGGTTGTGGGAAGTAGAAAAGAGAAAAGATAGGACTGAGAGCTGCATTTTTGACACAAATATAATGCTCTTGAGCAATTAGGGTTGCGGATTCGGCCCCATGTAGATGATAACGTGTATTGTTTCTTTTTTTCTTTTTGTCTTTCTTACTTCGAATATTTCAATTAAGAGGTCAGTAGCTTAATTTTCATAGGCAAGCATTCACTATTTTGATTTTATTTCCTTTTTCACTGATTTGATGTTATATCCCATTATCTAATTGGACTTCTTAAACTAAATGCTACATTATAACTGTACACTAAGTTTCTTGGAACAGGAGCATTGCATGTTTTTATAGAGTTTGAGAAACTATGTTATGGAATTGTGTCCTCAAAAGTTGCCATTATTAATAGCTAACTTTGATTCTTATAAATTATTTTTTCTCTTTTAATCCATTCTTTTTCACACTTTCATGGAAGTTATGTATTTGTTGGCCCCTTGACATTGTGGTCTCTTTGTACAAAAGTGGTTTTTTCATCTTGTTTTAATTCATTCCTTCACACTTTCTTTTTCATATAACGTACTTACAAGAAAGTCTATATTTATGGAAATTGTTTTCAGCTGGAAAAATATCAAGAACAGGGCCAGCTGCTAGAGCCATACCTGGAAACCATGGTCTGCCCTTTGATGGATATCTTACGCAAACAGGCAGCCATAAATACAGGCAGCTCAAAATTGGAAGTTGTAAAGAAGATATGCAGTATTTTATATACTCTTGTGACAGTTTGTGGATACAAGACTGTGGTCAAGTTTTTCCCACACCAGGTCTCCGATTTAGAGCTTGCTGTGGATTTGCTACAGTTATGTCATAGTGAAATCGAGGAAACTAGCATTCTTCGAGAAGAGAGTACTGGACAATGGGAAACAAAATGTTGTCTTCTTTTATGGCTTTCAATATTAGTTTTGATCCCTTTTGATATTGCGTCAGTGGACACATCTTTTTCAGAAACAGACTTATCCAATTCAAGAGTTGTGCCTCCTCTTGTGGAGAAAATACTCACATTGTGCAAAGAATACCTGGGGAATCCTGGTCCAATGCGTGAAATGGCTGGGGTCCTGCTGTCCCGATTGCTGACACGCCCAGATATGTCAACAGCTCTTAAAGGGTAGCTTACTGAATCTAATGATTTCCACTGATTTGAGTTATTTTGCCAGAATTATGCTTGGGGACCCTAATTTCTGATTTTCATAGTGCTTTTCACATTAAAGTTTAATCATAAATGGATGGCTCATATTAAAGCCAGTGAAAGCCACCCATTCCTAAGGCTCATGCTATTTGTGTTTTTTTTAGTGGCAAGTGCCACATGACCAATGATCGGTCTACTTGAACCTTTTGGGAAAAAAATAAAGCACTTTTTTGAGTTTTTCGTAAAAACTTATGCAAGGCAGCATTGTGGCTTGTTGGCAATGTAAGGAGGGTTTGGGGTTGCTCATAATCTATCTCATACGCTTATCCTTAAGTGTTCCAAGGCATAGTGCTGTTGTTGGAGATCCCTTGTTGTTGATTTGGAGGTGTTTGGCTGCTGCCACTTCATGCGCTTGCTGATTTTTGTAAGTTTCTGCTATAATTTTGTTCTATTCAATTCTTGCTGCTGGATAAGGTGTTTCCAGCCTATTAGCTCAAGAAGAGAAGTCAGTGTAGCTGCTTATATCAGATTAGAAGTAAATTTCTGGTTTGGTTGTAGATTTTAACACTTTTCCACAGCACATAGGGGATTTTCCATATTCAGCCTATTGTATGTCACATTCCAGCACTTACTGATTATTCTTTAAGTCTTTGGTACTTTTCTCTCATATTTTGTACCTAGGTCCATTGTATATTCAGCCTTTGTGTGCAATTTTTGTGTATACACACATTGTATAGTTATTTTTGCTACTCATTCCAATCCTTGTCTCTACTCTACTATCTATTTTCATTCATCTATTTTATTTCGTTCAATGTGTGGATGTCATGATTTTTAGTGTTGGAAAGATCCTCTCAACTTACCTTATTGGGCCTACTTCACTTCCGACACTTGGTATCATACCTTATTGCACATACATATCTTGTTTCCAAGATGAGTGATTTTAGAAATAGATTGGAAAAAGAAGACAAGTTCGATAGGATGTCTAACTATTCCATCCAAGACCAAGACAAGACCAAGACAAGTGGAATATTGTCAATGATAAACATCCAAGACCAAGACAAGTGGTAGAGGATGTTGCATCTTCTTCCAAGAAGCTTTTTGCTCAGCAATACATGGAAGAGAAAGAAGAGGAAGAGATTCTCTCATCATGCACATTTCAAGACGCTATCGAGCTATTACTTACTGAAGGATGGGATTCAAGAGATTCGAAGGCACTCTCTCTTATTATGATGGATATGAAACATCATATTGTACTTCAAATGAGGTCATGAAGAACCTATCGTCAAGGTTGGTTGAAGTTCGAGAAAAAGCAAAAACCCTGCTAGGAAAACTCATCAAAGGAGGACATTAGCCAACACGTGTATGAAAGTCAGCAAGTTTAGTCACATATTCTTAAGCTTAAAGATGCTTCAGTTTCTCAAGGTTGGAGTTAATATTTTTGATGAAGAATGTTAAGAAATATGTCTGTTGGGGTAACCTTCCACGAGGGACCCCATTTGCAAGTTGTAGGTTAAAAATACTTAAAATTGGATGGTAAAAAATTGGTTAAAGGTTTGGTCAAACTAATCAAAACGATCAAGATTTGGCAAAATTCTTTTATTGCATATTGTGATGGTACTCCTCAAGAGCTATCCAATGGTATATGACACTTGGGTATTTGACAACTATTTGTGTATTAAAAGTCAAAGTTCAAACCCAAATTTTCAGACTTTATTGAAATGCACATTAAAAATTGAAAAGAAAGAGTGACACTTTTCAACATTCTATATCATGTTGAGGAATAAATCCAATGACTTGTATTAGTGCCACGTGGCATTAAAGAAAGACATGCAAGTCCCACTTTCAGGGTTTTCGAAGAAGGTAGAAACCTTAATTAGGGTTTTTGCTCGTAGCTTTTACAAAAGTGCTTTTTGGAGCTTTATTAGGCAACTTTTGCTTTATCTAGTAGAATTTATATAAATATCAAGTTAGTATCACTTCTTATCACTCCTAGGAGCTCTCTTCTTGAGCTTCTGTTGGAGAAGGTGTTCCCTTCAATGTGGAGAGGTGGAGTTTTGTTTTTCTTCTTCATCTGCAAGGTGTAAAGAAGCTTGGAGCTTATCTATTTGGAGAAGATCATTGTCAGCTTTGGAGATTGTGGAGTTATGGACAACTTGTATATGTTGCATATTCTATGTGCTATCTTGTAACTTCATGTACTTCAACATGGAATGTATTAAATATATCTAGAGCTTGGCTCCTTTCGTGTCTCTCATGTGTCATCTACTCTCCATCTTGTCTCTATTTTCTCGTCTCTCTATATTGATTATGGACTTAATAACCATCTTGTCTATTTGGAAAAGATCATTGCAAGCTTTGGAGATTGTGGAGTTATGAACAACTTGTATATCTTGCATATTCTATATGCTATCTTGTAACTTCATGTACTTCAACATGGAATGTAGTAATTATATCTAGAGCTTGGCTCCTTTCATCTCTCTCATGTGTTGTCTACTCTCGATCTTGTCTCTATATTGATTATTTATGTATGTGTGTGTATATGTATGCATATATGTATTTAACATTAAAATTTACAATCATAAAGAAACATAGTTTCCTCAAAAAAGCTGCGTATGTGTAAATCCATTCAAATTGTATGGTAGAAACCCAATTCATGTGTACGTATGTATGGATAGATTGATGTATGCATGCATGTAGCTAAGATTGTGTGCATGCAGTTTATGTATGTACACATGCATGTAGCTAAGATTGTGTGCATGCAGTTTATGTATGTACACATGCATGTATGTTTCCATATGTAATGATCCATGCATGCATGTATGCAATATTTGTATGTATGTATGAAAGTATGTATGTATGTATGTATGGATAGATGGATGGGTTGACGGTTCAATGGAGAGACACAGACATGTATGCATGTATGATTGTATGTATGTATGTATGTATGTATGTAAGTATATATGTATGTATTTTTTATGGCATTCAATTCTTGTTGGGGGGATTTAGGCTCAACCTCCATGAACATGCATGTGTGGCACGTGCATGTGTGCATGTGTGTGTGTGTATCTATATGTGTGTGTGCATGTGTATATGCATGAATGAATCTATTTATGAGCAAGTCTTTTTTTGTTCAGCTTCATGACTTGGACACACGAGGCAATTACAACTGCTTTGGGTAGCTCCACAGGGGTATTCCTGGTACCTGGTGTAATGGGAGCTGTAGCTGCCATTTTCAAGGTTATCGTTGTTCATGTTTTGTCAAAAATTTCTATACTCATGGCCGATCTTGTGATTCATCCTACATCCTACTTTCATTTTAATTAGATGTATTTGTATCTAATTTCAGGTTGGGGGACGTGACATTTTGAATCCTGTCACATCAGCAACATGGGAAGAGGTCAAACGGCTTTTCAATTCTCCCATGTCAGCCCAAAGCTTGTTATTAAGAAAGTTCTTGGCTAAGCTTGTTCAACGAATCGGACTTGTTTACTTGCCACCAAGGGTCATCTCCTGGCAGTATAAGGTAACAATCTGATATGCAATGTTATTCCTATGTATAGAGACACAAATATATGTGTATACAAAAGTGTGTGAATAATTGGTAAATTAATGGTTTGAGGATGGATTGAATGTATGCACAACATGTAAGGAAACAACTATGCAGATAAATAAACAAACAAATTTACATTCTAGAAAATGAGCAAGCAATTAAAAACTTAATTCATCTGATCATTATCATATAGTTTTTCAAAATGGAAGACTTAATTAAAAAAAAAAAAAAACTTTTAGTCCCTTTTTTTTTGGAATGGTTTTACATCTTTAATATTGATAAGTGCTGAAAATGTTGATTCCAATTGCAATACTTAAAAGATACAAGGAAATGATAAGGGGCTAAGAAGATGAATTTTAAATCTAGTTATCAAATTATATGGATGGACATGAGTTTAAGAAGTGAAGACCAAGATAATAATGCCTTATTACAAATCTATTTTCTAATAATTTTTGATAACATCAAGGGCAAAACATTAGGAGCTTACCATCATTGAATGGAATAATATTCCAGTTTAGCTATGTGATGGCTTCATGACTTGCAAGTGAAGGAGATCAAAGAACATTTATATCTATTGAATCATCGTAGAAGAATATAGTCCATTCAACTCTAATCATATAAACTAATAGTTTAGTGGCTTGCTTCAAATTGAGCTATGCCAAGTTTTTCCTGATTTGCAATCTTTACTTGTGATTAGTATGTCATTGGAAAATGAACCTTTATTTCTTTTGGACACATTATATTAATGGATTGAGACTACTTGCTTTGTTGGAGAACATAGACCATCATGTTAGTATGGCATAGAGCTCAAAAGCCTCCAAATTCCTTTAAACTTTATAGATCTAGCTCCAGAAGGGATGCATTTTGTTATTAGCACCCCTCAAAAGAGTATGAACCAAAGTTTTGAGTTTATTGAGGTCTAGAAACCTCATCATGATGATAAAATTATGATTATAATTGGGCTAGTACAAAGTGTCGAATTCCATGGTTTGTTAAGATATCTAAATAACTTACGGAAAAGGATATGCATAATACATTTACTTTTTTTGATCAAGTTGCTCTGAATGCCTTAAAATATATATTTTTTCACAAGAAATTCATATAATGTAGTGAATGCATAATTGTGATTTTACCATCGAAATCACATTATTAGAAGAGTCTAAAAACAATAAGATATGTCAAGTCATCATTTCAAAATGGGTATACATGATCACAGTGTGTCTAAGAATCAAGATAAGCCCTATCACTATGGGGATCATCTTCAATGATAACTCCATGAAAGAAATCATCATCCAAATCATGATGAGTGGATATGATTTGGAATTCATGGATTGGAGAGGTATAACTATAGGACGTATCATTATTAGTTTTCCATCATCATGATCCTCTAGGAGCTATTTTCTTTTGTGCATAGACTAGATGCCAAAGGCATTGAGCTTAAATTTTGTAATAATTGTGAATATTGAAGGCAATCAAGATGCTCTTATCACTTTGGTGTCTCTTGTTAGCACAATATGGTAAACCATGTGCATTCTTAGTTCTAGTACATACATCATATCCACCATGTTTATAGGGGTGATTATTTTGTTTCATTCGTGAATGATTGCACTAGAAACATTGTAGAATTGTTTGTTGAAAAATATAAGTGAAACTTTGGTTGAATCAAAAAATTTTCACACATTTGTGGCACTCAAAAAGGTAGAGAGATGCCATGCTTGTGGAGAGAGAGTTGGGGTGAGGGGTGATAAAAGAAGAGAGGGGACTTAATTCACAAATTTACCACTTTAAAGGTTGAGGAGGCCTCTTTTAGCTAAGAAATTCATTGTTGGAGACATTTCAAATGCCCATCTCTCAGTAATTTAGCATCCTATTTATCATGTCCAAATTTGTAAGCCCCCATATGAGGAAAAGCCACAGTGGGCATGTCACATCACTAGATCATAGCATATCTAGCTTAGACACTAAAACGGGCTTATCTATATTTAGGCCATGATGGCAAAAGTTTGACTACTTAGGGGGGACATTTGTGAACCATCTGATTTGGGATTGATTCTTTATGAGGATTGAGTCAAATCAAGGACGAGAAAGCTTAAAAGCATCCTTCTTACTTGGGGAAGGGTTCATACCATGTGTGCTGTTGGCATAGTACAAAAAGAGTTTAAAAAACTGGTTTTAAAATGATTAGTATGTAGACTACTAAAGAAATGGAAATAAAAAACAAGTATTATATTTCTTTGCCATGTGCTTAGTGGTTATTTCAAAAATCATGAATAATGCATATTTACGACTCTTTTATCTATGTAATGCTCTAAAAACACATTAAAAACTTGATCTACTACTATGGAATGTAATACAGTGTACACACCAAGGATGCAAGGGTAACATCGTGTCATAATATCTTACATGGAATGTTATAAGGGAAACATGGACTCTACATATTTAAGGAAGTGCTACGCATAGTTTCCCTTTGAGAACATGGTAAATTAATTTTAGCATATGTATTATGGACATCACCTTGATGTTGACCTATGAAGTTATCAATCGACAAGATGCATGGCAAACACCTATTCTCACATATGGAATAGGAATCTACATATACTTTTGTACATTACCATAATGCTTCAAGAAGATACATAAATGGCTATGACAATAGGTTCATAGATCTCATATACAGTTAAATTAATCATCTTCAACTAGGTAAAAATGTGCATTTCATATAGATGTTATTGAAAGCCATCAAAATTCTACCTCACATCTACACTGGAAGGTTATACTTCAATCATCTTGCATACACAAAAGTTTGACTATAGGTTAGCGAATGATGCATTTTAAGACTAGGACACCACCATTAAGGTTTATTAAGTTTAAGGGAAACATATATTTATGCATTATAGGACTAGGGCACCACCACTAAGCTTCAAACATTAGATCTTCACAACACAGGGAAATGAGGATCTCCAAAGGTAGCTTGGGAGTAAACTAGGGGAAAAAAAGCTTTTGTGTTGAAGAAAACACCCACTTGGCACTAGGTGAATAAAAAAACATATTAGAACATTTAAGATGTCTTAAATATCTAAAGGTTTTTTATTTGGGATAAAAACATGTTTTTCTCAACTATGGTTGTTGGATACAAGTTTGATCCAATGTGCGGATCAAGCAAGATCAAGGGCTATGGACAAAAGGTTGTGGATCCTACCTTTTTCACCATTGAATTTAGAGAAGAGATCAATGATGGAGATTTTTTCAATATGGAACAAACTTCAAACCCTTCATTTATATATACATATATGAATTTCTTGAATTCCTGAATTTTATTTTGAGTTTGAACGAACTAAATGAATTAAACGAATAATTTTCAAATGAATTCTCATGAATTAATTCTCTGGTTCGTACTATGATTGTATTGTCTTGGAATCGTCCTCAGACTTGACAAATCATTGTAATTCATGTTGGTATTACCTACATGTTTCATATTGGGGTGTAAAGAGGCGCGAACACATTTGGAGGAAACACTTTCCACTGCATTTTTGGGTTTTTCTTTGGCATGGGATCATTGTCAGGTCAAGGATTGGGGAGGTTCTTAGATGACACTTTTCTTCACGCTTCCCCTGTCTTAGGTGCACGGATGCTTTTAAGACACAGATGCTGGGAAACTCTGCAAGATCCTTTTTGGGATTACTGTTACATCAGATGATGGTGGATTGATCTTTGGATCGGCCTATCCCCTATCATTTCAAGGTTCTCAGCTTTTAGAACAACTTTTGGACTATACTTTTTCAGAGATTCATTGAGTATGTGGATTGTGAATCAGCTCAGGTTTTCGATCTTATGCGTCACATGGCAATCCAGGAGTTCTCTTACCATCAAGCATTGGCTTATGTTCCTGCAGACCATTCCGGAATTAATTTGTAGGGATCAACCCCTCATGGTGGATTTCTTGCTGCCAGCTCAGCTTTGCTTTGTTGTCCAGCTTATTATTCACACAATTTTTTAGCCTGATTGTAAAAAAACGTCTTGGGACGGCTTGCCTCTGTAAATATTGTTAA
>CM035430.1:93301156-93356156 GCA_020310875.1 Ceratopteris richardii
CAAAGTGCTCCTCATCCTCCATCTCTACTCTGCATACTCTGCATATCCGCTCCTCTCTGGGAATGTCTGCGGCTCTACCCGTCTCAATCTCGAGTCGGTGTGATGAGACTCTCAGCTGGCCAATCGCTACCCTCAAGCTATGAGGTATGTGAGTATCCATGTAGCGTGGTCGCTGGATGAAACCGTCAGCTAGTATGTCTATGAACTGGTCTCGATAGTGCGATAGTCTCGATCCCATGTGTGGTGTGTGCCATGTTTGACTAATGTAGAGCTGCCAGAGATCCTGTCTGAGCACAACATTCCTCTCACGACGAGAGAGGTGGATGTGAGGTGAGTCTGGGTCATACTGAAAAGGCGGCAATCTGTCCATATCAAGTCCATGACTATCAAACCAGACTCTAACCTGAGTGTACCAAGCTCTCTCATATCCTAACTCTGATATCTGTATAGATGCCTCAAGAGCTCTGTGTGTGAGTCTATCTGTAGGGAGGTCCCTAATCCTCTGAATAAAGCAGATAGTCTGGAATAGTGCCTCTACTGCCATGGGTGGTGCAGCTAGCTCTTCCCTGATGATGTCATGTGGCACCGACTGTTTCCCACGAAATAATCGCGAGATCATACGTACCTGTGGCCTCTCGATCGCACTCCACTGGGTGACTGTGAGACCTGGGGCCCAAACCGTCGCAGCATACATCATAGCTGGTCTGACCAGTGTGTCAAATAGCCAGCCCTTCGTGCGGGGCTCATGGAAGTGTGCTTGGTGACATCTCCGCTCTAACATGGCTAAAGCTGCATATCCGCGTGTGAGTCTATCGGTGGCTGCCTGTCTCATGCTGAAGGGGCCAGGCAAGCTCGTGAATGCGACTCCGAGATAGACATAGGAAGTGACCACCTCAATCTGTCCACCACCAGCTCTGAATCCTGCTCCATTCCTCACCATGGGGGAGGTGTGGAAGATCATGACCTTGGTCTTGCCAAGGTTTACTGTCAAGCCCCTCTGTGTACAAAACTTATCTAGGGCCTCAAGGTGGCGCTGTAATCCCTCGGGTGACTCTGAAATCAAGACAATGTCATCGGCATATAATAAAATGTGGACATGTGTACCTGCGAGGTCTGCACCCTCTCCTCCAGCTCGGAGAATGTAGTCCTCAATCTCGTCAATGTAGAGACCAAATAGAGTGGGAGAGAGTGGGCATCCTTGCTTAACACCGATGGTGCTAGCAATGGCCTCAGACATACCTCCTGGACACCGTACCCTCCCAGTCACCTGCTCATAGAGTGCATAGATGGCCCAAATCATCCCTGATGGTACTCCCAAGCTCTGGAGGCGTTGGAAGAGCCTCTCTCGCGGCACTGTATCAAAAGCTTTGCGGAAGTCCACAAAGCAGCAATATAGCCTCTTCTTCCGCATCCTTGCCCCATCAATGAGGCAGCACAGAATGAAGATGTGATCAATAGTAGAGAGAGCTCGTCGAAAACCTGCCTGGCCTCGTGCTCGTAGCCCCTCAGTCTCTGCATATGAACTGAGCTCTGCCTCAAGTATGGCACCGTATAGTTTGGCCATGGTGTGGCCAATCATGATGGTCCTGTAGTTCCCTGGATCCAGGGTGTCGCCAGATTTGTGGATAGGCACAATGGTGTGCCTAGTCCACTCCTCTGGGAATCCCTCTCCTATAGCCCGGTTGAAGACATGTGCAATCAACGAGGCTATAGTGGAGGCTGCATATATGAGATGCTCGCTCTGCAATCCTGCGTGGTCTGTCGAACGTCCATGTCGCAGTCGTCGTATGGCCCTCTCAACCATCTTTGCTGTGAAGAGAGAAGAACTAGTAGGGCGAGGCTCAAGTGGCTGGGGAATGGGAGGCTGCCTAGGTACCTCATATAACCTCTGAGCATAATCATGCCATGTGTGTGGGTCTCCAATAGGTGTGGTCGGGCGTGGCTCTCGTAGGCTGCGCCATGCTGCAGCACTGTCCATACTCATAAAGAGATGGTATAGCTCAAGCTCCTGTGCCTCCTCAAAGGCTCGCCTCTTTCGACGTGTGAGAGTCTTCATCTGTCCCTTGGCCTCTCTCTCTGTGATCTCTCCCAATGCTCGCTGAGCTCGTAGTCGGCGGTAAAGATCTCTGCAATCCTCATCATACCAATGATGTTGTGGCATAGTCCCGGGAGGAGGTGTGTGACGAGAATGGATGGTGTGTGGGAAGGAGCTGATGGCTGATGTCTGAAGAACTGATGCTATCTGAGAGGTGAGTAGGGATAGTGGAGTGTCAGGATGAAGTAAGAGAAGACCCTTCTCGACTCGAGCCGCATATATGTGAGCTAGCTCGTGTGTGAAGTGGATGGTGGTGTGTGGGATGCGTGCTGCGGGTATGCGTGTAGGGGTGTCTCCCTTCAGGGAGAGTGCGAGGTATGTGTGATCGGCCCCAATGGGTATGGGTGGGATGGTGAATGAGGTAAGTAGGTGGATGGCCTCTCTGGACCCCATGACGTAATCTACTGTACTTCCCCCGCCATCTGTGACTGAGTGTGGTATGCATATCAATCCTCCTGAGGTAGGCCACTGAGTCATCCCGTTATAGATAACGAGATTATGTCGAGAGCCTAGTCTGAGTAGGTGAGTGCCATAGTGAGTGTGTGTAGGGTCAGCTGAAGCTCGAGCTGTAGACTCATCCTCTATGGTATGTAGTATCTCCGGGTCTTCTGGGTCAAAGATCTCACACTGATCATTGCCTGTCCTTGCATTGAAGTCTCCCATAAGGAAGACTTCCCCTAATGCAGAGTACTCTGTAATCTCTTTTGACAAGCAAGTGTATGGTGAGTCCTCCTCTCGATCTATGATAGCGAAACGCGAGCTAGAAGGAGCAAAGTAGCATAATGCTATGAAGATGATCCGCTCCTGCGAGAGCTGGAGTCGAATCCAAAGATATCTGGCCTGTGAATCACGTGCGACTATCTGTATCCTGCGCTGAAGTCCATCTCTAAAGAGTATGGCTACTCCTCCTTATCCTCGGGTGGTGTGCTGACGTGTACACTCTCTGTATGTGGACTCCCACTGAAAACCGTGGACTAGAGGTAGGCCCCGGTCCGGGCTCTCATGTGTCTCTGTGAGCATAATGATGTCTTTGCCTTTGCGCACCTCTTCCAATCTCTCTGGGTGTGTCCATAGATCTCCATTGCAGTTCCAAACTGCAAGGTGTATCTCCTCGAGTGTCTCACAGGCCGCGAATCCCTATGGGATGGCCTTGCCATCAATGATGACACGACCATCTCTGTATGAAGCCTTCTTTCCTTCTTTGCGAGCTTGATGTACTCTCGGCATGCATGCACGACGGTGTGCTACCTGCATGGGTGTGAGATCATCGTCAAGGTAGATGGGGGGGCCATCAAGTGCTCTCAAAATCACCCTCTTGCGTAGGAAAGTAGATCTTATATCTTCGGAAGGGAAGTGTAGAATGAGAGCTCTCTTCTTCGTGGGGTCTCGTCCCGTTCTCCAAGACTTGATGAATGGGGGGGACTCCTCTTTGTAGCCGAGTATCTTGCATAGTGTCTTCCCATCGGACTCGGGGGTAGAGCCTTCTTTTTCTTCAATGCCCGTGATGCGTACATTGAGACGGCGGGCATGTCTCATCTTTTCTTCCTCAATAGTGGTGTGCACGATGAGGGCTTCTTCCTTTTGTGCTTTCTCTTTGGCTTCTTTTTTGATGTTCTTCTTCACTATGTCGATCCACCCTTCTTTGGTAGCTTCTAATTTGTTTTCCATGCTCTCGGTCAAGGATTTGGTGAGTTCTTCTTTGAGAGCTTTTGTCTTGTTCATATTAATCTCTCCTTCTTCGGGTGTAAGAGAGACCATTGAAGCTTTGAGGAGCTCCAATTCCTCTTTCATGTTTGCCTTCTCCTTAGCCCATTCTTCTTTCTCTTTCTGCCATGCTTCCCTCTCCTTATGATATGTTTCTACTTCCTTCTCGAGCTTTGAGAGGCGGCTGATGATGGCCGTGATAGTGGAGTCCACCATCTTCTTGTTTTCCTTGATAGATATGGTCAGTTTGTCCTCCATTTTTGTCAAATCGTCCTTCTTAGCCGTAGCGCTCATTGCATTCGAAGATGAAAAAATGCTCAGTGTACTGAGCCTAAAGACTTGCGATGAAGACGGGAGCGCGCCCGATGCGTGATGGAGCAGCTTGTTGGTCCGGGATAGGGAGCAGCTTGTTGGTCCGGGATAGGGAGCAGCAAAGAGGCAGGGGGGGGGGGGGCTCGATTGGGAGATGACGGGGCAGCGTAGCAGATGGAGGAGGGATGCGGATCGAGGGGAGGTTGTTGGTCCGGGATAGGGAGGACTCGGGGCGGCTGCAGCAGCAAAGGGGGGTAGCTCAAGGGGGGGAGGGGGGGGCTCGATTGGGAGATGACAGGGCAGATGGAGGAGGGATGCGGATGGGCTCGATTGGCAGCGTAGCAGATGGAGGAGGGATGCGGATCGAGGGGAGGTTGTTGGTCCGGGATAGGGAGGACTCGGGGCGGCTGCAGCAGCAAAGGGGGGTAGCTCAAGGGGGGGAGGGGGGGGGGGGGGCTCGATTGGGAGATGACGGGGCAGCGTAGCAGATGGAGGAGGGATGCGGATCGAGGGGAGGTTGTTGGTCCGGGATAGGGAGAGAGAGAGAGAGAGAGAGAGAGAGAGAGAGAGAGAGAGAGAGAGAGAGAGAGAGAGAGAGAGAGAGAGAGAGAGAGAGAGAGAGAGAGAGAGAGAGAGAGAGAGAGAGAGAGAGAGAGAGAGAGAGAGAGAGAGAGAGAGAGAGAGAGAGAGAGAGAGAGAGAGAGAGACTTTTTAACGTATATTAGAGGCCAAAATCGGCCTATGAGACAAAACATATACATCAGTATGATCCAATCCACTGTGATCCCAAAAGGAAAATAAAGCGTGAGTACAAAAGACGGGTATAAAAGGAGTGGACAATAACTGGCCTCAAGGGTGTGGGGTGCTATGGGTATGCACTCTATATGCTCAATGGGTGTGATACAAATATGATATGCATAGGGATGGGAGGCTCGATGGTATCACAACCCTCTAAATGCCTCGAGTGGGTGTAGAATATAATGCATCGGTGGGTAAGGCATCATGGCGATCCTCAAAATGCTCTGAATGTCGAGATCGATTGGGGTGTGCTGCTGACGTCTCCGTATCTCCATGTCATGGCGTGCGTGAATCGCCTGAATCTCTCTCTGGTGTGGACGGACTCTCCGGAGTGGGGGTCTCGGTCGTCGACGCTGTCGTCTAAGCTCCTCTGCTATGTGTAATGTGACACCCCGCATCGAGCTGGGTCCTCGAGTGGATGTGGGTCTGAAAAAATCTGTAATATGAGTCTGAGGGAGGGGGGCCAGGTGTATCTCCATCTGCTGCTGGAGGAGTGATGTACGACGATGCTGGAGCTCTACTAGGAAACGACCTAGAGGGCGTTGGTCCTGTGTCTCCAATAAAGCCCTGATCTGTCTGCCCCCCCTGAAGAGCTGTGGGTAGCGGTCTCTGATGTCCTCATATGCGTGGCATCTACATGTGTAGTGCTCCTCGTCCTCCACCTCCTCTCTACATATCCTGCATAATCTCTCGTCCCTCGGGGTATTCGCGCAACCTCAATCTCGAGCTGGTGTGATGATACTCTGAGCTGCCCAATGGCCACTCTCTCAGCTGGTGCCATGTATGTATCCATGTATCGTGGTCTCTGAATGAAACCATCCGCTTTCACAGTCAGGAAGTGCTCTTTGTAGTGTTGCCTCTTTGTGGGAAGAGGCTCCCGTGGTGCTATCCATGTCTCCCTGACGTGTATCTGTAGTAGATCTTGACGGATGATCCTATTCCTCTCCGAACGAGAGAGGGTAATGTGGGGGGAAGAGAGGTCATACTAAAAGGGGGGAAGATCGGTAATGCTCATGCCATGGTCTGCTAACCATCGGTAAGTCTGTGCATACCATACTCTCTCATGCCCTGTCTCTGCTAAATGTCTGGAGCTCTCAAATGCAAGCCTGGTGAGTCGGCTGGTGGGGAGCTCTCTGACCCTCAGAATAAAGGTCACCAACTAGAAGAGGGCCTCCACTAGCATCGGTGGTGTGCCAAGCTCAGCTCGTATAATGTCATGTGGAACGGAGGCCTTGCTGCGCAGCAAGCGTGAGATCATGATGACCTGGGGCCTCTCAATCTGCGTCCACATCGCCTCCGTGATCCCAGGTGCCCAAACTGCTGTTGCATACATCAATGCGGGTGTCACGAGAGTGTCAAAGAGCCACCCCTTAGTCCGGGGCTCCTGAAAATGTGTCTGAATGCAACGTCTCTCCAATCCTGCAAGTGCCGCATAGCCTCGCGTCAATCTATCTCTCGCTGCCTGTGCCATGGAGAATACCCCTGTGCTACTTGAGAAGGTGACACGTAGGTAGACGTAGGAGTCCACTACCTCTATCTGTCCTCCAGCTGCAGTGAAAGAGGCGCGATGGCGTACTGTCCTGGAGGTATGAAAGATCATGACCTTGGTCTTGCCAAGGTTCACTGTGAGTCCTCTCTCCATGCAGAAGGTATCGAGAGAGAGAGAGAGAGAGAGAGAGAGAGAGAGAGAGAGAGAGAGAGAGAGAGAGAGAGAGAGAGAGAGAGAGAGAGAGAGAGAGAGAGAGAGAGAGAGAGAGAGAGAGAGAGAGAGAGAGAGAGAGAGAGAGAGAGAGAGAGAGAGAGAGTTATATATATATATATATATATATATATATATATATATATATATGGAGGGAGGGAGAGAGAGAGAGAGAGAGAGAGAGAGAGAGAGAGAGAGAGAGAGAGAGAGAGAGAGAGAGAGAGAGAGAGAGAGAGAGAGAGAGAGAGAGAGAGAGAGAGAGAGAGAGAGAGAGAGGGAGGGAGGGAGGGAGGGAGGGAGGGAGGGAGGGAGGGAGGGAGGGAGGGTGGGAGGGAGGGAGGGAGGGGGAGAAAGAAAGAAAGAAAGAAAGAAAGTGTTTTTACGTCTATTAGGAGCCCGAACTCGGCCTATGAGACAAATCGATGTACATGGGTGTATCTTCTGTCAATCAGAAAAGATAAAAGTGCTGAAAAGAAACTGGTTAAGCTGATATAGATCTCCGTAGTATGCATGTGGGGATACCCATGAAAGTGGTGGGGGGTGTATGGAGTGCGATATCTATGATAGTCTATATGCAAAGGGTAGTACAACAACCATGAGAATGCATCTAAAACGACTAAAACGACTTACTAGCTCCATCCTGTGCTAGTGGGTGGGATGTAATATGTGATACATAGGTGGAGGTGGAGTCAGGGCCACCCTGATGGCTGCAACGGGATCGGCCATCATCTGGGATCGTCTCTCCTCCATGGCGCGATGGTCACAAGCCTGGATCTCTGCAATCTGGTGTCGGTGAAGTCTCGGGGCCCGATATCCTATAGCACGGGGTCGTCTCCTAGCTCGAGATATCTGAGCCTGCTGAAGAGTCACCCCGCTCGGTGTGTGGGCTGAGGGGGGGAGGGCTGCAGCACGTCGTGGAATAAAGAAGTCAGTGAGCTGACTCTGTCTCCCTCCTGTATGGAGTGCTACAGTAGGCTGGAGTAGGGAATCTCTTTGACTCTGTATCTCTAGTAAGAATCGCCCGAGCTGTCGCTGGTCTCTAGAGTCCATGATCTCTCGGAGGGTGGGCTGCCCTGCAAACAGAGTCTCGTATCTGCCTCTGATGCCATCATATGCGCTACATCTGCATACAAAGTGCTCCTCATCCTCCATCTCTACTCTGCATACTCTGCATATCCGCTCCTCTCTGGGAATGTCTGCGGCTCTGCCCGTCTCAATCTCGAGTCGGTGTGATGAGACTCTCAGCTGGCCAATCGCTACCCTCAAGCTATGAGGCATGTGAGTATCCATGTAGCGTGGTCGCTGGATGAAACCGTCAGCTAGTATGTCTATGAACTGGTCTCGATAGTGCGATAGTCTCGATCCCATGTGTGGTGTGTGCCATGTCTGACTAATGTAGAGCTGCCAGAGATCCTGTCTGAGCACAACATTCCTCTCACGACGAGAGAGGTGGATGTGAGGTGAGTCTGGGTCATACTGAAAAGGCGGCAATCTGTCCATATCAAGTCCATGACTATCAAACCAGACTCTAACCTGAGTGTACCAAGCTCTCTCATATCCTAACTCTGATATCTGTATAGATGCCTCAAGAGCTCTGTGTGTGAGTCTATCTGTAGGGAGGTCCCTAATCCTCTGAATAAAGCAGATAGTCTGGAATAGTGCCTCTACTGCCATGGGTGGTGCAGCTAGCTCTGCCCTGATGATGTCATGTGGCACCAACTGTTTCCCACGAAATAATCGCGAGATCATACGTACCTGTGGCCTCTCGATCGCACTCCACTGGGTGACTGTGAGACCTGGGGCCCAAACTGTCGCAGCATACATCATAGCTGGTCTGACCAGTGTGTCAAATAGCCAGCCCTTCGTGCGGGGCTCCTGGAAGTGTGCTTGGTGACATCTCCGCTCTAACATGGCTAAAGCTGCATATCCGCGTGTGAGTCTATCGGTGGCTGCCTGTCTCATGCTGAAGGGGCCAGGCAAGCTCGTGAATGTGACTCCGAGATAGACATAGGAAGTGACCACCTCAATCTGTCCACCACCAGCTCTGAATCCTGCTCCATTCCTCACCATGGGGGAGGTGTGGAAGATCATGACCTTGGTCTTGCCAAGGTTTACTGTCAAGCCCCTCTGTGTACAAAACTCATCCAGGGCCTCAAGGTGGCGCTGTAATCCCTCGGGTGACTCTGAAATCAAGACAATGTCATCGGCATATAATAAAATGTGGACATGTGTACCTGCGAGGTCTGCGAGAGAGAGAGAGAGAGAGAGAGAGAGAGAGAGAGAGAGAGAGAGAGAGAGAGAGAGAGAGAGAGAGAGAGAGAGAGAGAGAGAGAGAGAGAGAGAGAGAGAGAGAGAGAGAGAGAGAGAGAGAGAGAGAGAGAGAGAGAGAGAGAGAGAGAGAGAGAGAGACTTTTTAATGTCTAGTAGAGGCCAACATCGGCCTATGAGACCAAACATATACATCAGTATGATCCAATCCACTGTGATCCCAAAAGGAAAATAAAGTGTGAGTACCGCAAACGGGTATAAAAGGAGTGGATAATAACTGGCATCAAGGGTGTGGGGTGCTATGGGTATGCACTGTATATGCTCAATGGGTGAGATACAAATATGATATGCATAGGGAGGGGAGGCTCAATGGTATCACAACCCACTAAATGCCTGGAGTGGGTGTAGGATATAATGCATCGGTGGGTAAGGCATCATGGCAATCCTCAAAATGCTCTGAACGTCCAAATCGATAGGGGTGCGCTGCTTACGTCTCCGTATCTCCATGTCATGGCGTGCGTGAATCGCCTGAATCTCTCTCTGATGTGGAGGGGCTCTCCGGAATGGGGGTCTCGGTCGTCGACGCTGTCGTCTAAGCTCCTCTGCTATGTGTAATGTGACACCCCGCATCGAGCTGGGTCCTCGAGTGGCTTTGGGTTTGAAAAAATCTGTAATATAAGTCTGAGGGGGGGGGGGGGGGGGGGCAAGGTGTATCTCCATCTGCTGCTGGAGGAGTGATGCACGGCGGTGCTTGAGCTCTACTAGGAAACGACCTAGAGGGCCCTGGTCCTCTGTCCCCAATAAAGCCCTGATCTCTCTGGGCCCCCTGAAGAGCTGTGGGTAGTGGTCTCTGATGTCCTCATATGCTTGGCATCTACATGTGTAGTGCTCCTCATCCTCCACCTCCTCTCTACATATCTTGCATAATCTCTCATCCCTCTGGGTATGTGTGGCTCGCCCAACGTCAATCTCGAGCTTGTGTGATGATACTCTGAGCTGCCCAATGGCCACTCTCTCAGCTGGTGCCATATATGTATCCATGTATCGTGGTCTCTGAATGAAACCATCCACTGTCACAGTCAGGAAGTGCTCTCTGTAGTGTTGCCTCTTTGTGGGAAGAGGCTCCCGTGGTGCTATCCATGTCTCCCTGACGTGTATCTGTAGTAGGTCGTGATGGATGATCCTATTCCTCTCTGAACGAGAGAGGGTAATGTGGGGGGAAGAGAGGTCATACTGAAAAGGGGGGAGATCCGTAATGCTCATGCCATGGTCTGCTAACCATTGTTAAGTCTCTGCATACCATACTCTCTCATGCCCTGTCTTTGCCAAATGTCTAGAGCTCTCAAATGCAAGCCTGATGAGTCGGCTGTGGGGAGCTCTCTGACTCTCAGAATAAAGGTCAACAACTGGAAGAGGGCCTCCACTAGCATCGGTGGTGTGCCAAGCTCAGCTCGTATAATGTCATGACTCATGTGGAACAGAGGGCTTGCTGCGCAGCAAGCGTGAGATCATGGTGACCTGGGGCCTCTCAATCCGCGTCCACATCGTCTCTGTGATCCCTGGTGCCCATACTGCTGCTGTGTACATCAATGCGGGTGTCACTAGAGTGTCAAAGAGCCACCCCTTAGTCTGGGGCTCCTGAAAATGTGTCTGAAAGCAGCGTCTCTCCAATCCTGCAAGTGCCGCATAGCCTCGCGTCAATCTATCTCTCGCGGCCTGTGCCATGGAGAATACCCCTGTGCTGCCCGAGAAGGTGACACCTAGGTAGACGTAGGAGTCCACTACCTCTATCTGTCCTCCAGCCTCTGTGAAAGAGGCGCGATGGCGTACTGTCTTGAAGGTATGGAAGATCATGACCTTGGTCTTGCCAAGGTTCACTGTGAGTCCTCTCTCCATGCAAAAGGTATCGAGCGCCTGTAAATGTGACTGCAACCCCTCCTGTGACTCTGAAAGCAGGACAATGTCATCAGCATATAATAGGATGTGTACTGGCGTATCTCTGAGGTCTCCTCCTCGCCCTCCTGCTCGCCGTATATACTCCGTGATCTCGTCGATGTAGAGACCGAAGAGAGTGGGTGAGAGAGGGCAACCTTGTTTCACACCGATGGTGCTAACAAGGCTGTCGGATAGACCGCTGGGGCAGCGTTCCTTGCCTGTGACTCGTGCATACAAAGCGTGGATGGCCCATAGCATGTGTGATGGTAGCTGTAACTCCAGGAGCCTCCGTAGTAGTCTCTCTCGAGGGACCATGTCGAAGGCTTTGCGGAAATCCACAAAGCAACAGTGTAGTCTCTGCTTCCTCGCCTTCACGCTGTCAATCAAGCAACGAAGCACGAAGATGTGGTCGATGGTGGAGAAAGTGCGGCGGAAGCCTGCCTGGCCGGGTGCTCTGATCCCCGCTGCCTCAGCGTGTGTACTGAGCTTTGCCTCTAGTACTGCCCCATAGATCTTGGCTAGGATATGGCCTATCATAATAGTCCTATCATCATAGAGAGAGAGAGAGAGAGAGAGAGAGAGAGAGAGAGAGAGAGAGAGAGAGAGAGAGAGAGAGAGAGAGAGAGAGAGAGAGAGAGAGAGAGAGAGAGAGAGAGAGAGAGAGAGAGAGAGAGAGAGAGAGAGACTTTTTAACGTCTATTAGAGGCCAAAATTGGCCTATAATATGGCCTATCATCATAGAGAGAGAGAGAGAGAGAGAGAGAGAGAGAGAGAGAGAGAGAGAGAGAGAGAGAGAGAGAGAGAGAGAGAGAGAGAGAGAGAGAGAGAGAGAGAGACTTTTTAACGTCTATTAGAGGCCAAAATCGGCCTATGAGACAAAACATATACATCAGTATGATCCAATCCACTGTGATTCCAAAAGGAAAATAAAGTGCGAGTACAAAACAAAGTATAAAAGGAGTGGATAATAGTTGGCGTCGAGGGTGTGGGGTGCTATGGGTATGCACTCTATGTGCTCAATAGGTGAGATACAAATATGATATGCATAGGGACGGGAGGCTCGGTGGTGTCATAACCCTCTAAATGCCTGGTGCGGGTGTAGGATATAATGCATCAGTGGGTAAGGCATTGTGACGATCGTCAAAATGATCTCCGCGTCGAGATCAGAAGGGGTGCGCTGCGGACGTCTCCGTATCTCCATGTCATGGCATGCCTGAATCAGCTGAATCTCTCTCTGGTGGGGCGGGCTCTCCGGAGTGGGGGTCTCGGTCGTCGACGTTGTCGTGTAAGCTCCTCTGCTCTCTGTAATGTGATACCCCCATCGTCAAGCTGGTTCCTCGGGTGGCTGTGGGTCTCAAAAAATTTGTAATATGAGTCTTGGGGGCCGGGTGTATCTCCATCTGCTGGAGAAGTGAGGCACGACAGCGTTGGAGCTCTACTAGGAAACCACCTAGAGGGCGCTGGTCCTCCGTCTCCAATAAAGCCATGATCTCTCTGGCCCCCTGAAGAGCTGGGGTTGGAGTCTTTGATATCCTCATATGCCTGGCATCTACATGTGTAGTGCTCCTCGTCCTCCACCTCCTCTCGGCATATCCTACATAATCTCTCGTCCTTGGGGGTATGTGTCGCTCGCCCAACCTCAATCTCAAGCTCGTGTGATGATACTTTGAGCTGCCCAATGGCCACTCTCTCTGCTGGTGCCATGTATGTATCCATGTATTGTGGTCTTTGAATGAAACCATCCGCTATCACTGTCAAGAAGTGCTCTCTGTAGTGTTGCCTCTTTGTGGGAAGAGGCTCCTGTGGTGCTATCCATGTCTCCTTGACATGTATCTATAGTAGGTCTTGACGGATGATCTTGTTCCTCTCCGAACGAGAGAGGGTAATGTATGGGGAAGAGAGGTCATACTGAAAAGGGGGGAGATCGGTAATGCTCATGCCATGGTCTGCCAACCATCGGTAGGTCTATGCATACCATACTCTCTCATGCCCTGTCTTTGCCAAATGTCTAGAGCTCTCAAATGCAAGCCTGGTGAGTCGATTGGTGGGAACCTCTTTGACTCTCAGAATAAAGGTCACCAGCTGAAAGAGAGCCTCCACTAGCATCGGTGGTGTGCCAAGCTCAGCTCGTATAATGTCATGTGGAAAGGAGGGCTTGCTCCGGAGCAAGCATGAGATCATGGCGACCTCGGGCCTCTCAATCCACGTCCACATCGCCTCCGTGATTCTTGGTGCCCATACCGCCGCTGCGTACATCAACACGGGTGTCACTAGAGTATCAAAGAGCCACCCCTTAGTCCGAGGCTCCTGAAAATGTGCCTGAAAGCAGAGTCTCTCCAATCCAGCAAGTGCCGCATAGCCACGCGTCAATCTCTCTCGCTGCCTGTGCCATGGAGAATATCCTTGTGCTTCCTGAGAAGGTGACACCTAAGTAGACGTAGGAGTCCACTACCTCTCTGTTCTCTAGCTGCGGTGAAAGAGGCGCGATGGCGTACTGTCCTGGAGGTTGTGGTAGATCATGACCTGGGTCTTGCGAAGGTTCATTGTGAGTCCTCTCTCCATTGAAGATATCGAGCGCCTGTAAATGTGACTCAAGCCCCTCCTGTGACTATGAAAGCAAGACAATGTCATCAGCATATAATAGGATGTGTACTGGCGTACCTCCGAGGTCTCCTCCTAGCCGTCCTGCTCGCTGGAGTATGCTCGCTGTATATACTCCGTGATCTCGTCGATGTAGAGACCGAAGAGAGTGGGTGAGAGAGGGCAACCTTGTTTCACAC
This sequence comes from Ceratopteris richardii, assembly GCA_020310875.1. Taxonomy (NCBI): domain Eukaryota; kingdom Viridiplantae; phylum Streptophyta; class Polypodiopsida; order Polypodiales; family Pteridaceae; genus Ceratopteris; species Ceratopteris richardii. The sequence continues at coordinate 93,314,748 of CM035430.1, forward strand.
CAATAATGCTTGTCATGGACAAAGGAAACCATCCTGAACCTTAGATTCCATGTGAACCCTATATCTCATGATTGGTTCAGAATTAGGAGAAACCAATGCTTCTATTGCGTCCGGAACGTGCAAAACCCTAAGATCGACTGTCTACTTGCTTGATTCGGATATCCAGAGCTCATGTTTCGAATTGATGACATCATCGATGACATCATCAATTCGTAACCGCCTTTCATGAACCGCCCTTGAAAACCTATATAAGGAAGGGTTGGCCACATTCTTAATCAGTCTTGCCAATACTAGTCTTGGGAGCTCAAGGAGTGGTGACCACCAAGTAAGTACTCTCCAAGTTCCTGTTCTTGTCTTGTTCCTTGTTCCAGTCCTGTCTAGTCTTGTATCCTGGACGTCTAGTCTTGTCCTCTTGTAATCTCGTAGTACGAGATCTTGTCGAGTTCTTTCTTGTATCTAGTCCATCTCCCAAAGGGGAGTTCTTGTAATCCAAAGATCTTGTTCCATACTTACGATCCCGGGTTGTGGGATCTCCTGTATCATCTCTAGCTGAGTTATCTATACCTATGGTCCCGGGTTGTGGACTTCTTGTATCAGCTACATATTCTTGTGCTATTTTCCCTACGTGGGTATTCTTGTAATTAGAAGTATATTTCAGAAATCTTGTCTATTGTAGTCAGAGAGCACAATCTAGTGCTCCCCTGACATTTTGGCAAGAGTTGCTTCTATCCAAGATCAGTCATCATGGAGAATGCTTATGAATAGATTGTAGCATCACTTCAGAGTCTCCAACAACAAGTCGAAGACCTAACTCATCGACAGACACAAATCGAGATGGGACATCCAAGGCATGTAGGTGCACTCCTCCAAGAATTACAAGAACGAATCGAGAGTCTTCAGACAAATCAAGGGAGTATGCAAGTAAATCAACGACCTAGTATATCCTTCATGAGGGAACCTAAGATCTGCATGCCAGAAAAGTTCGATGGTGATCGCACAAAGTTCCGGGGATTCTTGCAAGTCAAATTGTACATCTGTATGAAGCTGGATAGATACCCTGATGATGCATCCAAGGTCGGTTTTATTGGAACCTTGCTCTACGGTCAAGCATTATCATGGTTCGCCCTAATCTTGGAGAAGGATATGGCCGTACTTCATGACTATGAGGGGTTTCTTAGAGAGCTCATCGCCACATTTGGAGACGTAGACACAAGTTGAGTGGTAGAAACAAAATTTCGGAAGCTACGTCAAGGTAACCGCCCAACCTCTACCTACGCATCAGAATTTAGGTAGTTGATATGTGACCTCACTTGGCACGAAGATTATTTCATAAGTCAATTTAGATGGGGCTTAAGGGATGATGTGAAGGACCTTCTACTCACGATGCCAGAGTTGAAGACATTGAATGAATACATCAACCAAGCCATTCAATGTGATAACCGCCTTTTTGAAAGGAAACAAGAAAAACAAGTAGAAAGAAGACCTCGCCAATGGAAACCTTTCCAGCCTACTCCTAGAGATGAGTCTATGCCCGAACCTATGCAGATAGATGTAACTAGGTTCCAGCCTCTAACACCACAAGAGAAACAAAGAAGGAGGGATAACAAGTTATGTCTATATTGTGGAAACCCTGGCCACATTGCAGTTAATTGTCCCAACAAGAGAACGAACTCCAAAGTTGCAGCCACCCTTGTAGAGAAGGGAAACGAGGAAGTCCAGTTGTAAAAGAGACCATACAGCTGGACCATGATATAAGAAAGGGTCTCATAATTCCATCCACACCCGTAGAAACATGTCTTGCCCCTGTCAAGCTAATCATGTCTAAGAAGACCCTTTCCCTTATTGCTCTGGTAGATTCAAGAGTGTCCTCATGTTTCATTGATGAAGGACTCGTTAAGAAACATGGAATTCCAGTACTTCGGAAGAGAAGACCAGTAGTAGCTGATGTAGTGGATGGACGGCCCCTAGCATCGGGGAATATAACCATGGAAACCATACCACTAAGAGTACACCTTGGTGACCATGATTCACACATATGTTTCAATGTAATATCGAGTCCAGTAAATATAGTTATCATCGGAATGCTGTGGTTAAAGAAACATAATCCAGAAATTAATTGGGAGAATAATAAAATCACCGCTCGAGATATCCAGAAGAACCCAACATATGTAGGAGACAAAACCTTCATACATGCAATAAGGATGAACCGACATATATGATCTATGCCATACCAGCTCAAGAATCCAAGAAAGATGATCCAGTGGAGCTACCCAATCAGTACAAAGCCTTTGAAGATGTTTTTGAAAAGAAGAATGAAGACATCCTTCCAGAGCATAGACCCTATGCCATAGAACTTCAAGAGGGAACACAACCGCCCTTTGGACCAATCTACAGACTATCCTCAGAGGAACTTACAGAACTATGCAAGAACATTGATGAGAATCTAGCGAAGGGGTTTATTAAACACTCAAAGTCTCCAGCAGGAGCTCCTATTTTATTTGTAAAGAAGAAGGATGGGACTCTCCGGATGTGTGTAGACTATCGTGGATTGAATAAAGTCACTATAAAGAATAGATACCCTCTACCACTCGTATCCGAGCTCTTGGAACGCCTTGGAAAAGCAAAATTCTTCACGAAGATTGACCTTCGAGGAGCTTACAACCTTGTCAGGATCAGAGAAGGAGAGGAATGGAAGACAACATTTCGGACAAGGTATGGTCATTTTGAATATGTACTTACGCCATTTGGTCTCACAAATGCTCCAGTTGTCTTCCAACATATGATGAATGATATCTTTCGAGAATATTTAGATGACTTTGTTGTAATATACCTTGATGATATCTTGATATTTTCCAAAAATCTAGAGGATCATGAATGTCATGTAAAGATAGTCCTAGAGAAACTAAGAGAAAAAGGATTATATGCAAAATTGGAGAAGTGCTCTTTCCATAAGACAGAAGTGGAATTTTTAGGGTACATTGTATCAGATAAAGGAATTTTTATGGATCCTAAGAAGATTGAGACAATCCTTGATTGGCAACCACCTTCATGTGTTCGATATGTACAATGTTTTTTGGGGTTTGCCAATTTCTACAGGATATTCATCAGAGATTACTCCAAGATAGTGACACCTCTTACCAAGCTTACAGGGAACTCCAAATTCTCATGGATCGAAGAAGCAGAAAAGGCCTTTCAGACCTTGAAATCAGCATTTACTACCGCTCCAATTCTAGTTCATCCTTATTCCAGTAAGCCCTTCTTCCTTGAGACAGATGCATCGGACTTTGCTCTAGGGGCCATTCTTTCCCAATATGGAGATGATGGACGCCTACATCCAGTTGCATATCATTCAAGGAAGTTTTCCCCTCCAGAAATTAATTATGAAATTCATGATAAAGAACTTCTTGCCATAGTAGACGCGTTTGATACATGGCGTCACCATCTAGAAGGAGAAGCTCATAAAGTCACTGTGTATTCAGATCACAAGAACCTAGAGTATTTTATGACCACCCGGATTCTCAATAGAAGGCAATCTCGATGGAGTAACTTTTTATCCAGATTCGACTTTGTCATCACATACCATCTAGGACGTCAACAATGTCAGTCAGATGCCCTGTCCAGAAGATCTTACCTTGCACCAAAGAAGGGTGAAGAGGCCTTTGATGAACAAGAGAGTGTATTACTCAAGCCTGAGCATCTCCAGTTAGCAGCTATCTCTTCAAGCCATCATGAAGATTCAGCCTTGAATCAGTTGATCTGTGAGAATCTACCACAGGATGAATTGTTTTGTAACTTTTAAGCAGAAAGCTCAAGAAGGAAAATTCCAAGAAGTAAACGAATTTCAGGAAAAGGATGGGTTTCTACTCTATAAGAACCTATTGTATGTCCCTCCAGGAAAACCAGGATCCAAGTACTTCAACAATGCCATGAAAACCTTGGAGCAGGACATTTTGGAGTGAATAAAACAATAGAACTCATATTAAGGGACTTTTGGTGGCCTAAGATGTGGAAGGAAGTCAAAGAATACATTCGAACCTGTGATACTTGCAATAGATCTAAGGTACCCCGACATAAACCTCATGGCCTCTTGCAACCTCTACCTATTCCAGAAAGTGGGCTTCATTGTCTATGGATTTCATCGCAGATCTACCAAAGTCAAATAAGTATGATGCCATTCTTGTTATTGTGGATAGATTTACAAAGATGGCACACTTCATTCCAACCACCAAGGCAATCAGAGGTGCAGCCACTGCTAGACTTTTTCTCAGGTATATATTTAGGCTTCATGGATTGCCTGATGACATTGTCAGTGATCGAGGTCCAAAGTTCATATCCAGCTTTTGGAACAGTCTTTGCAAGCTCCTTGGTGTTCAAGTTAAACTATCTACAACAAATCATCCACAGACTGATGGACAAACAGAATGGGTGAATCAAGTCCTGGAGCAATATCTCCGTTGCACTAGCAACTATCATCAAAATGATTGGTTTGAGCTTTTACCCTTTGCAGAGTTTGCTTATAACAATAGTGTTCATGCATCTACCAAGCAGGACTCCCTTCTTTGCAAATTATGGACAACATCCAAGGATGGATATACAACTCTCAAATCATGTCAAGAACCCAGCTGCTAGAGACAAGGCCTAGTACTTGATGGACATTCACAAAGAACTCAAGGAAGAGATCCATAAAGCTCAAGAACAATATAAGTACTATGCAGATCAACATCGTGTCCAGAATCCATCGTATCAAATTGGGGATAAAGTATGGTTACTCAGAAACAATTTGCAAACCTCAAGACCTTGTGCAAAGTTAGATCATCAAAGATTTGGTCCATTTACCATCTTGGCCAAGATTAATCCAGTCACCTTCAAGCTCCAGCTACCAAGTACTACGAGAATACATCCAATTTTCCATGTATCCATGTTGGAACCATATCAGATTTCACCATTGATGGGGGAGAGACCTAGTCCTTCACCACCTATCGAGATTGATGATCATGAAGAATTTGAAGTCGAGCATGTCCTAGATTCCAAAATATCCCGAGGAAGATTGAAATACCTTATTCATTGGAAAGGGTATGACATCGGTGATCGTACTTGGGAACCTGCAGAAAACCTTCAAAGAGCACCAATCAAGGTTCAAGAATTCCATAAGAGAAATCCAACGAAGCCGAGACCAGATAACATGACCGCTCCTCGTGGAACTCGTCGCTTGAGGGGGAGGTGATGTCATGGACAAAGGAAACCATCCTGAACCTTAGATTCCATGTGAACCCTGTATCTCATGATTGGTTCAGAATTAGGAGAAACCAATGCTTCTATTGCGTCCGGAACGTGCCAAAACCCTAAGATCGACTGTCTACTTGCCTCATACGGATATCCAGAGCTCATGTTTCGAATTCATGACATCATCGATAACATCATCAATTCGTAACCACCTTTCATGAACCGCCCTTGAAAACCTATATAAGGAGGGGTTGGCCACATTCATAATTAGTCTTGCCAATACTAGTCTTGGGAGCTCAAGGAGTCGTGACCACCAAGTAAGTACTCTCCAAGTTCCAGTTCCTGTTCTTGTCTTGTTCCTTGTTCCAGTCGTGTCTAGTCTTGTATCCTGGACGTCTACTCTTGTCCTCTTGTAATCTCGTAGTACGAGATCTTGTCGAGTTCTTTCTTGTATCTAGTCCATCTCCCAAGGGGGAGTTCTTGTAATCTAGAGATCTTGTTCCATACTTACGATCCCGGGTTGTGGGATCTCCTGTATCATCTCTAGCTGAGTTATCTATACCTACGGTCCTGGGTTGTGGGACTTCTTGTATGAGCTACATATTCTTGTGCTATTTTCCCTACGTGGGTATTCATGTAATCAGAAGTATATTTCAGAAATCTTGTCTATTGGAGTCAGAGAGCACAATCTAGTGCTCCCCTGACAGTGCTAACAAGGCTGTTTGATAGTCCGCCGGGGCAGCACACCTGCCTCTGATTCGTGCATACAAAGTATGGATGGCCCATAGCATGTCAGATGGTAGTTGTAACTCGTGGAGTGTCCTCAGTAGTCTCTCTCGAGGGACCATGTCGAAGACTTTGCGGAAATCCACAAAGCAACAGTATAGTCTCCGCTTCCTCGCCTTCGCTCTCTCAATCAAGCAATGAAATACGAAGATGTGGTCGATGGTGGAGAAAGTGCGGCGGAAGCCTGCTTGGGTGGGTGCTATGATTCCAGCTGCCTCAACGTGTGTACTGAGACCTTCCTCTAGTAGTGCCACGTAGATCTTGGCCAGGATGTGGCCTATCATAATCGTCCTGTAGTTCCCCGGGTCCATCATATCGCCAGACTTATGGATAGGGCAATGGTATGCATAGTCCACGAGTCAAGTAACCCCTTAACCAAAGCATGGTTGAAGAGGTGCGCGATCATGTGGGAAACTACATCGACTGCGTATATAAAGTGCTCGCCCTGTAGTCCGGTGTGTTCTGCTGAACGGCCATGCTGTAGCCTATGGATGGCCTATTGTACCATGTCTACTGTGAATAGGGTGGATATCATATGACGCGGTGTGGGAGGGAATCGGCTATGAGGGCTGTCCTGGGACGTCATATAATCTCTGGGCGTAGGTGTGCCAACTCTGAGGATCTGCTATGGGTGTAGGTGGGCGTGGCTCACGTAGGGCCCTCCACGCGGTGGCACAATCCCTACTCATGAGAAGGTCAAACAACTCTGCCTCATGTCTCTCCTCGAAAGCTCGCCTCTTCCGGCGTGTGAGCAAGGTTGCATCGCAACGCGTTGCGATGGGTTCGCAACGTTCGCAACGCAAGGTCGCAACGTTGCGAGGTTTGCAACACGTTGCGAATAAAAACGCCGAAACGGCCTCAAATGAGACCGTTTCACCGAAACGGCCTCGTTGAGGGATTTTCGTCTGTTGACCCAAGAGCGTAGACAACAAGTTTGGACTGTGGAAGAGAGCAAAACAAAGGCAAGAAGGTACTTTTATTACACACACACCCTCACACACCCCCCTATCTATTGCTTCCTATCCTCTCCAAGCTTTTAACCTCTTCCATCAACATGCCTAAGCAAAACAAACATGTTGGGAATATGTGACAAGCCAAGGAAAGATGGGCTCCGGGGGTAGTGAGAGATGGACTTGCAAGCTTTGTGGTTTCAGTGGAGCCGGTGGAGCCGATAGGATCAAGGCACACCTTGCAAGAGTCAGTGGCATAGGAGTTGCACCTTGCAAAGAGCCAATGCCCGAAGCTATAAAGGGAGAGCTAATGGCATGGGTAGCTTAAAAAGCCCAAGGTAGAAGGAATAGTGGAGTCCAATCACAAGCTCAAAGAAACAAAGGAAGCATTAGAGAGAGAGCTTGAGCCCATGAAAGAGACATGGGCAAAGTATGGATGCACAATCATGTGTGACGGATGGACGGACATACGAAAGAGGAATGTGTACAATATTTTGGTGCATTGTTGCAAAGGGACCATGTTCCTTCGAGCCATAGATTCATCAGCCGCTCGTACTATAGTCACATGTGAGTGAACTGATTTTTGAATTTTCAGTTTATATTTGATTGTGCAATGATCAATCATGCATGTGGCATGTCACATGTGCATGTGCAATGTGCATGTGCATTGTGCAATGTGCATGTGCATTGTGCATGTGCATTGTGCAATGTGCATGTGCATTGTGCAATGTGCATGTGCATTGTGCAATGTGCATGTGCATTGTGCAATGTGCAATGTGCATGTGCATTGTGCCATGTGCATGTGCATTGTGCAATGTACATGTGCAATGTGCATGTGCATATGCATTGGCATGTATGTATGTACATGCATAATGCACATGCACATGCATGTGCATTGTGCATGTGCATGACACATGTCAAGATAAATGATAATTTATCAATTGATTAATGATTCATTGTGTTATATGTAAATAGGTCGGTTCATTTATGACCATATCCATCAAGCTATCATGGACATTGGTGTAGAAAAGGTAATTCAGGTGGTCACAGATAATGGAAGTAATTGTGTGGCTATGGGCAAGCTTCTAGAAGAAGAATTCCCCTCTATTGTGTGGACACCGTGTGCTGCCCATTGTATTGATTTGCTGACAAAGGATGTGGGGAAGATACCATGGTTTACACCATTTTTACCACTTGCATAAAAGTGGCCCAAATTGCTTGCTATATTTCGGTCTTATAGTGATATTGATTTGGTGAAGCCCACGAAGACCAGATTTGCATACATGTGCATAGTCATGGAAAGATTATTAAGAGTGAGGCAAGCATTGATGCAGACAGTTGTATCACCTGATTGGTTAGCTTGGGATGGACATACTAGTCCAAAAGCAGAGCTTGTACGACGCACATGTTTGGATGACAGTTTTTGGAGGGATGTGGAGGGATTAGTGCGGGCCTTACAACCCTTATATTCACTCATACGCATAGGAGATAGAGATGGCTGCACACTTGGACTTGTTTATGAGTTCATGGATCGTGTCGGAGAGTCTATACAGAGATGTCCTTATTTGACATTGGAGAGGTAAGTTGGAACTTGGGTAACCATATTTTATTTTTTTTATGAGCATTCATGTTCAAGTCTTGACTCTTCAACATTCTTAAATCTTATTGTTTTCTAACTTGATTTGTTTTTTATCCATAGGATAGAGGAAATATAAGGAATATGGAGGAAGAGGTGGGATTGGTTCCATCGCCCTATACATGAGATGGCCAATCTACGACATCCTTTATGGAGATCTGCATCACAGTCATTGGATATGGAGCTTGTGAATGCTTGGAATGACTATGTAATTGTATGGACCTTCTGATGTGGAGCTACGGAAGTTGGAGCTTCAGCTCACCCAGTTTCAGAATAATGAAGGACTTCTTGGTAGAGACACGACGTGCTTGAGAAGCATGCAGTTATGCCTGTGACATGGTGGGAGAGATACGGTGTTGGTACACCTGAGCTAGTAAGTCATTCCAATTTCCTCTTGAGTGTTTAACTAATAAGTTATAACTTAGTCGGATGAGTCATTCCTCTTGAGTCTTTAATTTTTAATGAACTCTTTCGTTTTTATCTTGCAGAGAAAGTTAGCCATCCGCATACTTTCACAAGACTGTAGTGCCAGTCCATGTGAAAGGAATTGGAGTACATGGGCCCTCTTCCATACAAAAAAGAGGAATAGACTATCTACATTGCAGTTGGAGGGGCTTGTCTATTGCCTCTGCAACTTGCGTTTATTGGAGCATGGTGGCCACTCAACAGAGGTGCGGCGGGTGAACGTCGATGAGCTTGATATAGAGAGGGTCCATGATATACCTAGCATTCCGGAAGAGGGCCTTCATCTGTATGACATGCTCTATTAGGAGTTGACAGTGCCACAACATGATACGAGGGCATCTCAGACTCGTTCTAGTCATAGAGCACATAGTGTACCAGGTCTATCTACTAGTAGGATGGAGGCATCTACTAGTCGAGCACCACATGATGATGATGATGATGATAGTGATGATGATGATAGTGATGATGATGATAGTGATGATGATGATAGTGATGATGATGATAGTGATAATGATGATGATGGTGATAGTTATTAGTGACTCAGAGGATTTTGAGGATTGATGACCGATCATGTGACATGTCATATGTATTATGAATCATGATATTATGACTTATGATTTACTTTATATTGATTGATCATTGTATTATTGACAATTTATTGTTTGACTACTTAGTGGTATCATGGATGATGGTATGATCATTGATGTATATGTATTATGGACATTGGATTTTGATATCAGATATGAGTTATGATAGTCACCAGTGTCATAATTACTACCTCAATGGGTCCGCCTGCCGCTGTGAAAGAACTGTGTCTCCTCACCTGTGCTGATGTATGGAAGATCAAAACCTTGGTTTTACCAAGGTTCACTGATAACCCTCTATGTGTACAAAAATCATCTAGGCCGTGTAGGTGACGTTGTAGACCCTCTGCAGACTCTGAAACGAGCACAATATCATCGGTATATAAAAGAATGTGGATAGTGGTCCCTCGTACCTCAATGCCCTCTCCTCCTTGCTGCCATATGAAGTCCACTATCTCGTCAATGTATAAACCAAAAAGGGTAGGTGAGAGGGCCCAGGGGGCACCCTTGCTTCACCCCGATGGTGCTAGCAAGTGAATCGGATAGACCGCCTGGGCATCTGACTCTACCTGATACTCTCTCATATAAGGCGTAGATCCCCCATATCATCTCCTCTGGAGCTCCGATATCGTGTAGATGTATGAAGAGCCTCTCCCTGGGAACTCTGTCGAAGGCTTTGCAAAAGTCCACAAAGTGACAGTACAATCTCCTCTTCCTCACTCGTGCCTGGTCAATCAAACATCTCAAAGTGAAGATGTGGTCAATGGTAGAGTAATCTCGTCTGAAGCTTGCGTGTCCCGGGGCCCTGATACCCTTCCTCTCGGCAAGGTGCTCAACTCTGTCTCTAGCACTGCCCCATATAACTTGGCCAGTATGGGGCCAATCATGACCGTCCGGTATGTGGATGGATCCATAACATCGCCTGACTTATGAATGGGCACAATGGTGTGCTCGGTCCATGAGTCAGGGAACCCTTCAACCAGTGCTCGGTTGAAGAGGTGGGCAATGGGCGGTGCTAGAGTCCTGCATCCGTAGATGAGATGCTCTGTCTGTAAACCGAACTGGTCATGGGCCCTTCCATGCTGTAGATGGGCAATGGCACAGCTCACCATAGTCGATGTGAAGAAGTCAGAGGTAGTGGGCCGTGAGCTCTGTGGCATGGGAATGGGGGGTTGGTCAGGGATCTCGTATAGGTTCTGCGCATAGCTATGCCAAGTGCTCGGGTCTCGAATGGGTGTCTGGTGTCTCCTCTCTCTCAGGTGTCGCCACGCCACTGCACTATCCCGGCTCATGAGCAAGTGATAGATATCCCAATACTGTCTCTCCTCCCATTCTCGTCGCTTGCGACGGGTAAGGCTCTGCATGTGTCGCTGTGCCTGCCTGTGTGTAATATCCCCCCTATGCTCTAAAATCCGTAGATGCTTCCTCTGAGAGAGAGAGAGAGAGAGAAAAGAAAGAAAGAAAGAAAGTGTTTTTACGTCTATTAGGAGGCCGAACTCGGCCTATGAGGCAAATCGATGTACATGGGTGTATCTTCTGTCAATCAGAAAAGATAAAAGTGCTGAAAAGAAACTGGTTAAGCTGATATAGATCTCCGTAGTATGCATGTGGGGATACCCATGAAAGTGGTGGGGGGTGTATGGAGTGCGATATCTATGATAGTCTATATGCAAAAGGGTAGTACAACAACCATGAGAATGCATCTAAAACGACTAACTAGCTCCATCCTGTGCTAGTGGGTGGGATGTAATATGTGATACATAGGTGGAGGTGGAGTCAGGGCCACCCTGATGGCTGCAACGGGATCGGCCATCATCTGGGATCGTCTCTCCTCCATGGCGCGATGGTCACAAGCCTGGATCTCCGCAATCTGGTGTCGGTGAAGTCTCTGGGCCCGATATCCTATAGCACGGGGTCGTCTCCTAGCTCGAGATACCTGAGCCTGCTGAAGAGTCACCCCGCTCGGTATGTGGGCTGAGGGGGGGAGGGCTGCAGCACGTCGTGGAATAAAGAAGTCAGTGAGCTGACTCTGTCTCCCTCCTGTATGGAGTGCTACAGTAGGCTGGAGTAGGGAATCTCTGTGACTCTGTATCTCTAGTAAGAATCGCCCGAACTGTCGCTGGTCTCTAGAGTCCATGATCTCTCGGAGGGTGGGCTGCCCTGCAAACAGAGTCTCGTATCTGCCTCTGATGCCATCATATGCGCTACATCTGCATACAAAGTGCTCCTCATCCTCCATCTCTACTCTACATACTCTGCATATCCGCTCCTCTCTGGGAATGTCTGCGGCTCTGCCCGTCTCAATCTCGAGTCGGTGTGATGAGACTCTCAGCTGGCCAATCGCTACCCTCAAGCTATGAGGCATGTGAGTATCCATGTAGCGTGGTCGCTGGATGAAACCGTCAGCTAGTATGTCTATGAACTGGTCTCGATAGTGCGATAGTCTCGATCCCATGTGTGCTGTGTGCCATGTCTGACTAATGTAGAGCTGCCAGAGATCCTGTCTGAGCACAACATTCCTCTCACGACGAGAGAGGTGGATGTGAGGTGAGTCTGGGTCATACTGAAAAGGCGGCAATCTGTCCATATCAAGTCCATGACTATCAAACCAGACTCTAACCTGAGTGTACCAAGCTCTCTCATATCCTAACTCTGATATCTGTATAGATGCCTCAAGAGCTCTGTGTGTGAGTCTATCTGTAGGGAGGTCCCTAATCCTCTGAATAAAGCAGATAGTCTGGAATAGTGCCTCTACTGCCATGGGTGGTGCAGCTAGCTCTGCCCTAATGATGTCATGCGGCACCGACTGTTTCCCACGAAATAATCGCGAGATCATACGTACCTGTGGCCTCTCGATCGCACTCCACTGGGTGACTGTGAGACCTGGGGCCCAAACGGTCGCAGCATACATCATAGCTGGTCTGACCAGTGTGTCAAATAGCCAGCCCTTCGTGCGGGGCTCCTGGAAGTGTGCTTGGTGACATCTCCGTTCTAACATGGCTAAAGCTGCATATCCACGTGTGAGTCTATCGGTGGCTGCCTGTCTCATGCTGAAGGGGCCAGGCAAGCTCGTGAATGTGACTCCGAGATAGACATAGGAAGTGACCACCTCAATCTGTCCACCACCAGCTCTGAATCCTGCTCCATTCCTCACCATGGGGGAGGTGTGGAAGATCATGACCTTGGTCTTGCCAAGGTTTACTGTCAAGCCCCTCTGTGTACAAAACTCATCCAGGGCCTCAAGGTGGCGCTGTAATCCCTCGGGTGACTCTGAAATCAAGACAATGTCATCGGCATATAATAAAATGTGGACATGTGTACCTGCGAGGTCTGCACCCTCTCCTCCAGCTCGGAGAATGTAGTCCTCAATCTCGTCAATGTAGAGACCAAATAGAGTGGGAGAGAGTGGGCAGCCTTGCTTAACACCGATGGTGCTAGCAATGGCCTCAGACATACCTCCTGGACACCGTACCCTCCCAGTCACCTGCTCATAGAGTGCATAGATGGCCCAAATCATCCCTGATGGTACTCCCAAGCTCTGGAGGCGTTGGAAGAGCCTCTCGCGCGGCACTGTATCAAAAGCTTTGCGGAAGTCCACAAAGCAGCAATATAGCCTCTTCTTCCGCACCCTTGCCCCATCAATGAGGCAGCGCAGAATGAAGATGTGATCAATAGTAGAGAAAGCTCGTCGAAAACCTGCCTGGCCTCGTGCTCGTAGCCCCTCAGTCTCTGCATATGAACTGAGCTCTGCCTCAAGTATGGCACCGTATAGTTTGGCCATGGTGTGGCCAATCATGATGGTCCTGTAGTTCCCTGGATCCAGGGTGTCGCCAGATTTGTGGATAGGCACAATGGTGTGCCTAGTCCACTCCTCTGGGAAGCCCTCTCCTATAGCCCGGTTGAAGACATGTGCAATCAACGGGGCTATAGTGGAGGCTGCATATATGAGATGCTCGCTCTTCAGTCCTGCGTGGTCTGTCGAACGTCCATGTCGAAGTCGTCGTATGGCCCTCTCAACCATCTTTGCTGTGAAGAGAGAAGAACTAGTAGGGCGAGGCTCAAGTGGCTGGGGAATGGGAGGCTGCCTAGGTACCTCATATAACCTCTGAGCATAATCATGCCATGTGTGTGGGTCTCCAATAGGTGTGGTCGGGCGTGGCTCTCGTAGGCTGCGCCATGCTGCAGCACTGTCCATACTCATAAAGAGATGGTATAGCTCAAGCTCCTGTGCCTCCTCAAAGGCTCGCCTCTTTCGACGTGTGAGAGTCTTCATCTGTCCCTTGGCCTCTCTCTCTGTGATCTCTCCCAATGCTCGCTGAGCTCGTAGTCGGCGGTAAAGATCTCTGCAATCCTCATCATACCAACGATGTTGTGGCATAGTCCCGGGAGGAGGTGTGTGACGAGAATGGATGGTGTGTGGGAAGGAGCTGATGGCTGATGTCTGAAGAACTGATGCTATCTGAGAGGTGAGTAGGGATAGTGGAGTGTCAGGATGAAGTAAGAGAAGACCCTGCTCGACTCGAGCCGCATATATGTGAGCTAGCTCGTGTGTGAAGTGGATGGTGGTGTGTGGGATGCGTGCTGCGGGTATGCGTGTAGGGGTGTCTCCCTTCAGGGAGAGTGCGAGGTATGTGTGATCGGCCCCAATGGGTATGGGTGGGATGGTGAATGAGGTAAGTAGGTGGATGGCCTCTCTGGACCCCATGACGTAATCTACTGTACTTCCCCCGCCATCTGTGACTGAGTGTGGTATGCATGTCAATCCTCCTGAGGTAGGCCACTGAGTCATCCCGTTATAGATAACGAGATTATGTCGAGAGCCTAGTCTGAGTAGGTGAGTGCCATAGTGAGTGTGTGTAGGGTCAGCTGAAGCTCGAGCTGTAGACTCATCCTCTATGGTATGTAGTATCTCCGGGTCTTCTGGGTCAAATATCTCACACTGATCATTGCCTGTCCTGGCATTGAAGTCTCCCATAAGGAAGACTTCCCCTAATGCAGAGTACTCTGTAATCTCTTCTGACAAGCAAGTGTATGGTGAGTCCTCCTCTCGATCTATGATAGCGAAACGCGAGCTAGAAGGAGCAAAGTAGCATAATGCTATGAAGATGATCCGCTCCTGCGAGAGCTGGAGTCGAATCCAAAGATATCTTGCCTGTGAATCACGTGCGACTATCTGTATCCTGCTCTGAAGTCCATCTCTAAAGAGTATGGCTACTCCTCCTGATCCTCGGGTGGTGTGCTGACGTGTACACTCTCTGTATGTGGACTCCCACTGAAAACCGTGGACACGAGGTAGGCCCCGGTTCGGGCTCTCATGTGTCTCTGTGAGCATAATGATGTCTTTGTCTTTGCGCACCTCTTCCAATCTCTCTGGGTGTGTCCATAGATCTCCATTGCAGTTCCAAACTGCAAGGTGTATCTCCTCGAGTGTCTCACAGGCCGCGAATCCCTATGGGATGGCCTTGCCATCAATGATGACACGACCATCTCTGTATGAAGCCTTCTTTCCTTCTTTGCGAGCTTGATGTACTCTCGGCATGCATGCACGACGGTGTGCTACCTGCATGGGTGTGAGATCATCGTCAAGGTAGATGGGGGGGCCATCAAGTGCTCTCAAAATCACCCTCCTGCGTAGGAAAGTAGATCTTATATCTTCGGAAGGGAAGTGTAGAATGAGAGCTCTCTTCTTCGTGGGGTCTCGTCCCGTTCTCCAAGACTTGATGAATGGGGGGGACTCCTCTTTGTAGCCGAGTATCTTGCATAGTGTTTTCCCATCGGACTCGGGGGTAGAGCCTTCTTTTTCTTCAATGCCCGTGATGCGTACATTGAGACGGCGGGCATGTCTCATCTTTTCTTCCTCAATAGTGGTGTGCACGATGAGGGCTTCTTCCTTTTGTGCTTTCTCTTTGGCTTCATTTTTGATGTTCTTCTTCACTATGTCGATCCACCCTTCTTTGGTAGCTTCTAATTTGTTTTCCATGCTTTCGGTCAAGGATTTGGTGAGTTCTTCTTTGAGAGCTTCTGTCTTGTTCATATTAATCTCTCCCTCTTCGGGTGTAAGAGAGACCATTGAAGCTTTGAGGAGCTCCAATTCCTCTTTCATGTTTGCCCTCTCCTTAGTCCATTTTTCTTTCTCTTTTTGCCATGCTTCCCTCTCCTTATGATATGTTTCTACTTCCTTCTCGAGCTTTGAGAGGCGGCTGATGATGGCCGTGATAGTGGAGTCCACCATCTTCTTGTTTTCTTTGATAGCTATGGTCAGTTTGTCCTCCATTTTTGTCAAATCGTCCTTCTTAGCCGTAGCGCTCATTGCATTCGAAGATGAAAGAATGCTCAGAGTACTGAGCCTAAAGACTTGCGATGAAGACGGGAGCGCGCCCGATGCGCGATGGAGCAAGGGTGGGAGTGGCTAATAACTGTAGGAAACAGTTATTAGTCCGGGGCAGGGTCACTTCAGAGAGAGAGAGAGAGAGAGAGCAGGGTCACTTCAGAGAGAGAGAGAGAGAGAGCAGGGTCACTTCAGAGAGAGAGAGAGAGAGAGCAGGGTCACTTCAGAGAGAGAGAGAGAGAGAGCAGGGTCACTTCAGAGAGAGAGAGAGAGAGAGAGAGAGAGAGAGAGAGAGAGAGAGAGAGAGAGAGAGAGAGAGAGAGAGAGTGTGTGTGAATGTGTTTTGGTCATGATCTCTCTAGGCCCCTTGAAGAGCTGCGGGTAGCGGTCTCTGAGAGAGAGAGAGAGAGAGAGAGAGAGAGAGAGAGAGAGAGAGAGAGAGAGAGAGAGAGAGAGAGAGAGAGAGAGAGAGAGAGAGAGAGAGAGAGAGAGAGAGAGAGAGAGAGAGAGAGAGTGTGTGTGAATGTGTTTTGGTTTTATGGAGTTACTCTTTATATATGCCCCAAATAACTTACAATGTAGGACACAGATGATATCGTGGGACAGGTACTCTTTACTATTTTAAGTGGGTCTGTGTTTCATATATTTTGTAAGGTTACTTCAAATAAGAAGTGGATGAAAGAATATGTATGAAGGTTTTGAAGGCACTATTATGATGAAACTTTTTAATATTTTACATGTTTGCAATAATTCAGAGATAGTTTCTGAGATATAGGTGGAGGCTTTTACCTTCACTTGCATAACCATCAATTCTGCAAAACTTGATTTCTGATAACCAGATTGAAAGAACTTATTTTAGCTGTGTGACTTATGTCTGGATGTAGGCTTTGCATTATGATGTAAGACGAGGTTCCCACAGTATTGGAGCACATGTACGTGATGCAGCAGCCTATGTGTGTTGGGCTTTTGCTCGGGCATATTTGCCTTCAATAATGCGGGATCATCTCTCCAAACTGGCTCCAGCTCTGCTGACTATTGCTTGTTATGATCGAGAGGTACAGTTTAGGAATGCCTATTGCAAGGCTTATGTATGTATTTTACTCGAATGAACTGTATTTGCTTTTTTGACAGGTTAACTGCAGAAGGGCAGCTTCAGCTGCATTCCAGGAGAATGTGGGTAGGCAGGGGGACTATCCACATGGCATAGATCTTGTAAATGCTGCGGATTACTTCTCCCTTGCATCACGAACAAATGCATATTGCTCAGTTGCAGTATATGTAGCACAATTTGCAGAGTACCGCCCATCATTGGTCAATGAGCTTGTGGCTACGAAAGTTCGCCATTGGGTAGTTCACTCATTTTCTATAAGAAAACACAATACATTCTAGGGGTCTTAACTGTTATATTCATCCATGTTGAAGGAAAAACATTAAACTGCTTAGGTTCTATATGAAACTTCACGTTCCTGTAATTGTAAGAATGCGTTAATTTTATTCTGGTCTGTTCATTTCATTGAAGGATTTTCCTTTTCCTGTTACAGGATAGGGGTTTGAGAGAACTTTCAGCACAGGCGCTTTCATTACTTGTCAAATATGATGTGGATTACTTTGGAGTGGAGGTACTGGACAAGCTACTTCCATTGGTTCTTTCACCAGATCTGAATTTGCGGCATGGAGCAACACTTGCATCTGCAGAGGTGATTTTGAGCTTGAAAAACAATGGATTTATTTTTCCTGAAGGTAATGCTTGCATCTTGTGTATTTCTTGAGCGGTTGCGTACCACCAAAACCTTAGCTTAGCGATTCTAAACAAATTATGCCTTTTTGAGGAATGGGGAAAAAAAGACATGAAGGGTGTAATTCATTGACTATGCATTGTGATGAGTGAGAGACAGGAATCCAATCAATTGTATTTAATTGAAGTGTATGATAATTATAGCATATTTCTCTCTGCCTGTGCCATTGAGAAACAAATAATGGGATCGATGTTCTCTTTTCTTGCTAGTCTCCATTCCTAAGTTCAAAATTGTGTTATTCAATGTTGAAGATTGAATATTCATGTCTACAGAATCCACGTATTGAACAATTCTGAAGCTGACATTTAAAACTTGTTAATCTGCACTTCATAGTTCTTTGGGAATCAGCATCAAAAGTTTCTCCAGTAGGCATAAACAACTTGTACGAGTGGCTGGTTTCACAAGTCAATCAAGATGAACCCGAGAGAGAGAGAGAGAGAGAGAGAGAGAGAGAGAGAGAGAGAGAGAGAGAGAGAGAGAGAGAGAGAGAGAGAGAGAGAGAGAGAGAGAGAGAGAGAGAGAGAGAGAGAGAGAGAGAGAGAGAGAGAGAGAGAGAGAGAGAGAGAGAGAGAGAGAGAGAGAGAGAGAGAAAGTCATATTAACGTCTTCTGGAGGCCAAACTTGGCCTATGAGACAAAAACCATGTACAAGTGTAGTAACCCTGTGTGGAGGATAAAATGAAATAAAAAGTATATCGCGACACGAAGATATATAAGGCTGGAAAAGGCTGGGGAGACGTGGCTCTGACTCTGCAGATAGTGGCCACCTAATACATGGGGGACATGTGAGTAAAAGTATGAGTAAAACACCCTAGCTACTGGTGAATGGGTGGAGGTGGGTGTAGTATGTGGTCCATTAGGGGTGGTCTGAGTGCCTCCTCAAGGAAGACAACCCATGGGGTGGTGGTGTGCCGATGCTCCATCATGTGGTCGTAGGCTGTCCTGATGCGTGAGATATCCTCCTGATATAGTCGTGGTCGATGATATCCGCCCATGTGTGGTCGGCGCCGTGCTCTCTGTGCTGCTGCCTGGTAGAGTGTGAGCCCTATAGATGGACCTCTCTGATGTGGCTCAGCTTGCTGAAAAAACTGGGTAATGGTCTGCTGCGTACTCACCCGTGGCTGATGTGTGGGCTGGAGTGACCGATCTCGCCTCTTGTATGCTGCTGCGAGGAAGCGTCCCAAGCGTCGCTGGTCTCCCATAGTCATGCATAACGGGAGTGACTCCTCTATCTGGAACTGTGCTCGTAGGTCTAAGTATGATGGACATCTGATAACAAAATGCTCCTCACTCTCTACCTCTGTCTCGCATACTGGGCACCACCTCTCCTCACGCGGGACTCCCTTGGACCGACCCCTCTCAATCTCCAGCTGATGTGATGAAACCCGGAGCTGCCCGATGACTACTCGAAGGTGGTGGGGTAGATATGTCTGCATGTATCTCGGAATCTCGATGAAGCCCTCGTCCGATATATGTAGAAAATCCTCACGATAATAGAGCATTTTGGGTGGCAATGTATCCCTAGGGCTCACCCATGTCCTCTGTATGTATGTATGCCATATCTCTTGACGAATGACCCTATTCCTCTCCTGATGAGAGAGCGAGTAGGTGGGTGTATGTGAGTCGTACTGTAGTGGTGGTAGCCTGTCTATGTCAAAGCCGTGGTGGGCAGCCAATCTCGTGTCTGTGCATACCATGAGGAGGTGTCGCCTGCTAATGCCATGTCCCGTGATGCCTCGAAAGCCCGATAAGCAATGCGCTCTGTATCCATACTCCGGAGTCTGTGTAATAGGCATGCTGTCTGGAATAGTGCCTCAACTAGCATCGGTGGTGCAGCGAGCTCTGCTCTAATGATATCATGTGGTACTGAAGGCTTGCTGCGGATAAGTCTGGAAATCATGAGGATCTGTGGCCTCTCTAATGCTGTCCATACTGATGTGGCTGATCCTGGTCCCCATATGCTTGCCCCATACATGAGCGCTGGTGTAACCAAAGTGTCGAAGAGCCACCCCTTTGTGCGGGGCTCCTGAAAATATGCCTCATGGCACTGTCTCTCCATCAAGGCAAGTGCTGCATACCCACGTGTGATGCGGTCACGTGCTGCCTCAGACATAGAGAAGACCCTTGATGCTGCTGTAAATGTCACTCCTCTAAATGTCACTCCCAAGTAAACATATGATCCAACCACCTCAATCGGTCCACCTGCTACTGTGAACAAACTATGTCTGATTACCTGTGCTGATGTATGAAAGAGTATGAAAGATCATGACCTAGAGAGAGAGAGAGAGAGAGAGAGAGAGAGAGAGAGAGAGAGAGAGAGAGAGAGAGAGAGAGAGAGAGAGAGAGAGAGAGAGAGAGAGAGAGAGAGAGAGAGAGAGAAAGATAGAAAGAAAGTCATATTAACGTCTTCTGGAGGCCAAACTTGGCCTATGAGACAAAAACCATGTACAAGTGTAGTAACCCTGTGTAGAAGATAAAATGAAATAAAAGGTATATCGCTACACAAAGCTATATAGGGCTGGAAAAGGCTGGGGAGACGTGGATCTGACTCTGCAGATAGTGGCCACCTAATACATGGGGGGATCCAAAATGTGAGTAAAACGCCCTAGCGACAAGTGATGGGTGGAGGTGGGTGTAGTATGTGGTACATCGGTGGTGGTCTGAGTGCCTCCTGAAGGAAGACAACCCAGGGGGTGGTGGTACGCCTATGCTCCATCATGTGGTCGTAGGCAATCCTGATGCGTGAGACATCCTCCTGATATAGTCGTGGTCGACGATATCCGCCCATGCGTGGTCGGCGCCATGCTCTCTGTGCTTCTGCCTGGTGGAGCGTGAGCCCTATAGATGGACCTCTCTGATGTAGCTCAACTCGCTGAAAGAACTGGGTAATGGTGTGCTGGGTACTCACCCGTGGCTGATGTATGTGCTGTAGTGACCGCTCTCGCCTTTCGTATGCTGCTGAAAGAAAGCATCCCAAGCGTCTCTGGTCTCCCATAGTCATGCACATCTGGAATGACTCCTCGATCTGGAACTGTGCTCGTAGGTCTAAGTATGCTGGACATCTGATAACAAAATGCTCCTCACTCTCTACCTGTGTCTGGCATACTTGGCACCACCTCTCCTCATTGGGGACTCCCCTGGACCGACCCCTCTCAATCTCGAGCTGATGTGATGAAACCCGGAGCTTCCCAATGACGACTCTCGGAATCTCGATGAAGCCCGTGCCTGATATATGTAGAAAATGCTCGCTGTAGTAGAGCATTTTCGGTGGCAATGTACCCCTAGGGCTCACCCATGTCCTCTGTATGTATGTATGCCATATCTCCTGACGAATGATCCTATTCCTCTCTTGATGAGAGAGCGAGTAGGTGGGTGCATGAGAGTCGTACAGTAGTGGTGGTAGCCTGTCTATGTCAAAGCCATGGTGGGCAAGCCAGTCTCGTGTCTGTGCATACCATGAGGAGGTGTCGCCTGCTAATGCCATATCACGTGATGCCTCGAAAGCACGATAAGCAATACTCTCTGTATCCATGCTCCGAAGTCTGTGTAATAGGCATACTGTATGGAATAGTGCCTCAAATAGCATCGGTGGTGCAGCGAGCTCTGCTCTAATGATGTCATGTGGTACTGAAGGCTTACTGCGGATAAGTCTGGCAATCATGAGGATCTGTGGCCTCTCTAATGCTGTCCATACTGATGTAGCTAATCTTGGTCCCCATATGGCTGCCCCATACATGAGCGCTGGCGTAACCAAAGTGTCAAAGAGCCACCCCTTTGTGCGGGGCTCCTGAAAATATGCCTGGTGGCACTGTCTCTCCATCAAAGCTAGTGCTGCACACCCACGTGTGATGCGGTCACGGGCTGCCTGAGCCATAGAGAAGACTCTTGATGCTGCTGTAAATGTCACCCCCAAGTAAACATATGATCCGACCACCTCGATCGGTCCACCTGCAGGTGTGAACAAACTATGTCTGCGTACCTGTGCTGATGTATGAAAGATCAAGACCTTGGTTTTACCAAGGTTCACAGATAACCCTCTGTGTCTGCAAAATTCATCTAGGCCGTGTAGATGATGTTGTAGACCTTCTGCAGACTCTGAAACCAATACAATATCATCAGCGTATAAAAGAATATGGACAGTGGACCCGTGTACCTCAATGCCATCTCCCCCCTGCTGCTGTATGAAGTCCACTATCTCATCAATGTAGAGACCAAAGAGGGTGGGCGAGAGAGGGCATCCTTGCTTCACCCCGATAGTGCTAACAAGTGGATCAGATAAGCCTCCTGGACATCTGACTCTACCAAATACTCTCTCGTATAAGGCGTAGATCCCCCATATCATCTCCTCCGGAGCTCCGATGTCAAGTAGTCGTCTGAAGAGTCGATCCCTAGGAACAGTGTCAAATGCTTTGCGAAAGTCCACAAAGCAACAATATAATCTCCTCTTCCTCACCCTTGCCTGGTCGATCAGGCATCTAAGAGTGAAGATGTGGTCAATGGTAGAGAAATCTCGTCTGAACCCTGCCTGTCCTAGAGCCCTGATGCCCTTCCTCTCAGTGAGAGTACTCAACTCTGTCTCTAGTACGGCCCCATATAACTTGGCCAATATAGGGCCAATCATGATCGTCCGGTATGTAGCTGGATCCATAGTGTAACCTGACTTATGAATGGGCACTATGGTGTGCTCAGTCCATGAGTCTGGGAACCCTTCAACCAATGCACGGTTGAAGAGATGGGCAATGAGCGGTGCGAGAGTCGTGCCTCCATAAATGAGGTGCTCTGCCTGTAAACCGAAATGATCATGGGCCCTTCCATGCTGCAGCCGGGCAATAGCGCGTCCCACCATAATGGGTGTGAAGAAGTCAGAGGTAGTAGGACGTCAGCTCTGCGGTCTGGGAATGGGAGGCTGGTCTTGGATCTCGTATAGGCTCCGTGCATAGCTATGCCAAGTGCTCGGGTCTCGGATAGGTGTCTGCTGTCTCCTCTCTCTCAAATGTCGCCATGCCACTACACTGTCTCGACTCATGAGCAAATGGTAAATATCCCAATATTGTCTCTCCTCCCAATCCCGCCGTTTGCGGCGAGTAAGGCTCTGCATGCGACGCTGTGCCTGTGTGTGTGTAATATCTCCTCTATGCTCTAAAATCCGTAGGTGCTTCCGCAGCTCGCGACAATCTTCATCATACCAACGGTTCTGGGGCATGGATCCTGTGCGTGGAGGGTGCATATGTGTGTGGTGTGGGAAGCTGCGGAGAGCTGAGTCCTGTAGGATGGTGGTGATATGTGATGTGAGTGTGTCCAAAGGTGAGCATGGATCGAGGGAGAGTAAGCGGGTGTGTAAATGGTGTGCATAAACGTGTGAGAGCTCGTGTGTGAAGTGTATCGTGGTATGTATCTCAGTGGGTGAGGGAGGGTCTAAGGGAATCGGAGATGAGAGTGTGAATGTGATAAATGTGTGGTCTGCACCGAGTGGGCGTCGTCCAATACTAAGTGAAGGGATGAGTGAAGCTCCAGAGGTAGTACCCAAAATGTAGTCGACTGTGCTCTCACCTCCCCCGTGAGGGAAGCAAGTAAATCCGCCTGAACCTGGCCAACGATTCATCCTGTTGTATATAACGAGATGATGGCGGTTGCCTAGCTCGAGTAGATGTCTGCCATAGCCGGTGGTGTCCTGACCCGTATCGGCTGATACTCTGCTGGTGCTAATCTCAACCGGGTCTCTGGCCCTCATGAGATGTGGGTGATCCATGTCGTATGCCTCGCACTGATGCGACTGAGTGCGGCCATTGAAGTCCCCCATAAGGAAGACTTCACCTAGTGTGCTGTAATGTAGTATCTGATCTGAAAGCGCTGTGTATGGTGAGTCTCTATCTCGGATCGGTCCCCCAAGATCCTGTCCTGCGTATCGAGATCCGCCTGGTGGGAAGTAGCATATAGCAATGTAAATCGAGCTTCCCTGTGCTATCTCCATGCGAACCCACATGTATCGTGCCTCCTCATCTCTACATATAATATGGATCCGGCTCTGTATCTCCTGTCGAAATACGATGGCCACTCCTCCCGATCCTCGCGCTGTACTCTGTTTCGTCGTGGTCCTGAATGCAGATTCCCAATGAAAACCTGCAATGCGTGGTAGATCTCTCTCTGGGCTCTCGTGTGTCTCTGTGATGCACACAAAGTCATGTGATGCCAAGATCTCCTCGACTCTGTCTCGTCGCGTCCAGAGTGCCCCGTTGCAGTTCCACACTGCTCCTCTGAGTGGTGTCTCCTGGTGTAGTGATGTCTCATAGGCCGCATGGCCCTATTTGATAGGGAGTCCATCTATGAAGACCTTACCATCACGGTAACAGGCCTTCCTCCCCTCTCGACGCGCCTGGAGTATCTGTGGCATGCAAGCGCGTCGGTGTGCCACTTGCATACGCGTGAGGTCCTCGTCCATGTAGAGGGTGCCGCCGGGTAGTCCACGTAGTACTGATCGACGTCTAAAAAAGGCGGTCCGTGCCTCCTCAGAACTCATCTTGAAGATGAGTGCCCGCAAACGCGATGTATCCCTCCCAACCCTCCATGCGTCTGTGTAGGGCATGCTCTCGTATCCAAGTCGACGGCAAATGTCAGTGGCGTCTGCCTCGGGTGATACCCCTTCGGGTAG
Organism: Ceratopteris richardii; assembly: GCA_020310875.1. Classification (NCBI taxonomy): domain Eukaryota; kingdom Viridiplantae; phylum Streptophyta; class Polypodiopsida; order Polypodiales; family Pteridaceae; genus Ceratopteris; species Ceratopteris richardii. The sequence goes on from CM035430.1 coordinate 93,339,164, forward strand.
GCCCGTAATCCGAATGTGAAGTCTTCGAGTGTGTCGAAGCCTCTCCTCCTCAAGTGTATCCTGGACTCGTGTGAGCTCTTCTTTCTGCACGTCTTCCCTAACTTCCTTCTTAACCCTTTTCTGTACTACTTCCACCCATGACTCTCGAGTAGATTCTACCTCCGTTTTGATTTCCTTCTTTATTTCTTCCTTGAGTATCTCCACGTTGGAGATCTCCCCCTCTTCTTTCATGTGCTCATAAGCTGTCCTCCAATGGTCTCTTTCTTTTGTGAGAGTCTTCACTTGTTCTTCCAGTCCTTTGACTTTATTCATGACTTGTTCTTCGAGCCCTTTGAACTTTTCCATCATCTTTCGTATCTCCATATTGAGGTTGCGGTTTGCTTCCTTTTTGGCCTCTTTGAGAGCTTTAGCAATAAGGTCGTCCACTTCCTTCCGGTCCATGGGAGCCATTTCAAGGTTTAGGATTAGGGCTCGAGTTAGGGTTAGGGTTAGGGTTAGGGTTAGGGTTAAGGTGGGGATTTAAGGTTTTGGCTTGAGCTTAAGGTTACTTTGGGGGGCTTTGGCGACGTAGGGTGGGTTGGGTTTGAACGTTTAAGATTAGGGTTATTTTCGGGTTAGGGTTGGGGTGGGGGGTTGGATTAGACATGGTGGTTAGGGTTTATGGATTTGGGTGATAAAGCATGGCGGGAGCTCGCAGAGACCTTGTCGGGCCGAGCTTCGGGCAGCATAGAGGATGACGCGCGCGGGAGCTACTTGCTGTACGAGCACGCTAGCTTGACGCAGAGATTCGGGAAGAGCTTGGGCGGGCGGGCGCTATGGTTTCGAGCAGACGGGCAGAGGTTTCGGGAAGAGAGAGGAGCTCGGACAGCTAGGGAAGACGGGCGCTAGGGTTTCGAGCGCTCGGGCAGAGAGAAAGAAAGAAAGAAAGAAAGTCATATTAACGTCTTCTGGAGGCCAAACTTGGCCTATGAGACAAAAACCATGTACAAGTGTAGTAACCCTGTGTAGAAGATAAAATGAAATAAAAAGTATATCGCTACGCAAAGCTATATAGGATGATGCGCGCGGGAGCTACCTGCTGTACGAGAGAGAGAGAGAGAGAGAGAGAGAGAGAGAGAGAGAGAGAGAGAGAGAGAGAGAGAGAGAGAGAGAGAGAGAGAGAGAGAGAGAGAGAGAGAGAGAGAGAGAGAGAGAGAGAGAGAGAGAGAGAGAGAGAGAGAGAGAGAGAGAGAGAGAGAGAGAGAGAGAGAGAGAGAGAGAGAGAGAGAGAGAGCGAGAGAAGAAAGAAAGTGTTTTTACGTCTATTAGGAGGCCAAACTCGGCCTATGAGACAAATCGATGTACATGGGTGTATCTTCTCTCTATCAGAGAAGATAAAAGTGCTGAAAAAGAATCGTCTCTCCTCCATGGCGCGATGGTGACGAGCCTGGATCTCTACAATCTGATGTCGGTGATGTCTCGGGGTCCGATATCCTCTAGCACAGGGTCGTCTCCTAGCTCGAGCAGTCTGAGCCTGCTGAAGAGTCACCCCTCTTGGTGTGTGGGCTGACGGGGGGAGGGCTGCAGCACGTCGTGGAATAAAGAACTCAGTGAGCTGACTCTGTCTCCCTAATGTATGGGCTGCTACAGTAGGCTGGAGTAGGGAATCTCTGTGACTCTATATCTCTAGTAGGAATCGCCCGAGCTGTCGCTGGTCTCTAGAGTCCATGATCTCTTGGAGGGTGGGCTGCCCTGTAAATAGAGTCCCGTATCTACCTCTGATGCCATCATATGCGCTACATCTGCATACAAAGTGCTCCTCATCCTCCATCTCTACTCTGCAAACCCTGCATATCCGCTCCTCTCTCGGAATGTCTGCGGCTCTGCCCGTCTCAATCTCTAGTCTATGTGATGAGACTCTCACCTGGCCAATTGCTACCCTCGAGCTATGAGGCATGTAAGTATCCATGTAATATGGCCGCTGGGTGAAACCGTCTGCTAGGATGTCTAAGAACTGGTCTCGATAGTGCAATAGTCTCGATCTCATGTGTGGTGTGTGCCATGTCTGACTAATGTAGCGCTGCCAAAGATCCTGTCTCAGCACAACATTCCTCTCTCGACGAGAGAGGTGGATGTGAGGTGAGTCTGGGTCGTACTGAAAAGGCCACAATCTGTCCATATGAAGCCCATGACTATCAAACCATATTCTAACCTGAGTGTACCAAGCTCTCTCATATCCTGACTCTGATATCTGTATAGATGCCTCAAAAGCTCTGCGTGTGAGTCTGCGTGTGAGTCTGTCTGTAGGGAGCTCCCTGATCCTCTGAATAAAGCATATAGTCTGGAATAGTGCATCTACTACCATGGGTGGTGCAGCTAGCTCTGCCCTAATGATGTCATGTAGTACCGACTGTTTCCCGCGAAATAGTCGCGAGATCATATGTACCTGGGGCCTCTCGATCGCACTCCACTGGGTGACTGTGAGGCCTGGGGCCCAAACTGTCGCAGCATACATCATAGCTGGTCGGACTAGTGTGTCAAATAGCCACCCCTTCGTGCGGGGCTCCTGGAAGTGTGCCTGGTGACATCTCCGCTCTAACATGGCTAAAGCTGAATATCCTCGTGTGAGTCTATCGGTGGCTGCCCGTCTCATGCTGAAGGGGCCAGGTAAGCTCGTGAATGTGACTCCGAGGTAGACATAGGAAGTGACCACCTCAATCTGTCCACCGCCGACTGTGAATCCTGCTCCATTCCTCACCAAGGGGGAGGTGTGGAAGATCATGACCTTGGTCTTGCCAAGGTTTATTGTCAAGCCCTTCTGTGTACAAAACTCATCGAGGGCATCCAAGTGGCGTTGTAATCCATCGGGTGACTCTGAAATCAAGACAATGTCATCGGCATATAATAAAATGTGGACAGGTGTACCTGCGAGGTCTGCACCCTCTCCTCCAGCTCGGAGAATGTAGTCCTCAATCTCATCGATGTAGAGACCAAATAGAGTGGGAGAGACCGGGCAGCCTTGCTTAACACCGATGGTGCTAGCAATGGCCTCAGACATACCTCCTGGACACTGTACTCTCTCAGTCAGCTGCTCATAGAGTGCATAGATAGCCCAAATCATCCCTGATGGTACTCCCAAGGTCTGAAGGCATTGGAAGAGCCTCTCTCGTGGCACTGTATCGAAAGCTTTGCGGAAGTCCACAAAGCAGCAATATAGTCTCTTCTTCCGCACCCTTGCCCCATCAATGAGGCAGCGCAAAATGAAGATGTGATCAATAGTAGAGAAAGCTCTCCGAAAACCTGCCTAGCCTCGTGCTCGTAGCCCCTCAATCTCTACATATGAGCTGAGCTCTACCTCAAGTATGGCATCGTATAGTTTGGCCATGGTGTGGCCAATCATGATGGTCCTGTAATTCCCTGGATCCAGGGTGTCGCCAGATTTGTGGATAGGCACAATGGTGTGCCTAGTCCACTCCTCTGGGAAGCCCTCCCCTATAGCCCGATTGAAGGCATGTGCAATCAATGGGGCTATAGTGGAGGCTGCATATATGAGGTGCTCGCTCTGCAATCCCGTATGGTCTGTCGAACGTCCAAGCGCAGTCGTCCTATGGCCCTCTCAACCATCTTTGCTGTGAAAAGAGAAGAACTAGTAGGGCGAGGCTCAAGTGGCTGGGGAATGGGAGGCTTCCCAGGTACCTCATATAATCTCTGAGCATAATCATGCCATGTGTGTAGGTCCCCAATAGGTGTGGTCGGGCGTGGCTCTCGTAGGGTACGCCATGCTGCAGCACTGTCCATACTCATAAAGAGATGGTATAGCTCAAGCACCTGTGCCTCCTCAAAGGCTCGCCTCTTCCGACGTGTGAGAGTCTTCATCTGTCCCGTGGCCTGTCTCTCTGTGATCTCTCCCAATGCTCGCTGAGCTCGTAGTCGGCGGTAAGTATCTCTGCATTCCTCATCATACCAACGATGTTGTGGCATAGTCCCGGGAGGAGGTGTGTGACCAGAATGGGTGGTGTGTGGGAAGGAGCTGATGGAAGATGTCTGAAGAACTGATGCTATCTGTGAGGTGAGTAGGGATAGTGGAGTGTCAGGGTGAAGCAAGAGAAGACCCTTCTCGACTTGGGCCGCATATATGTGAGCTAGCTCGTGTGTGAAGTGGATGGTGGTGTGTGGGATGCGTGCTTCGGGTGTGCGTGTAGGGGTGTCTCCCTTGAGGGAGAGAGCGAGGTATGCGTGATCGGCCCCAATGGGTATGGGTGGGATGGTGAATGAGGTAAGTAGGTGAATGGCCTCTCTAGATCCCATGACGTAATCTACTGAACTTCCCCTGCCATCTGTGACTGAGTGTGGCATGCATGTCAATCCTCCTGAGGTAGGCCACTGAGCCATCCCGTTATAGATAACGAGATTATGTCGAGAGCCTAGCCTGAGTAAGTGAGTGCCATAATGAGTGTGTGTAGAGTCAGCTGAAGCTCGAGCTGTAGACTCATCCTCTATGGTACGTAGTATCTGTGGGTCTTTTGGGTCAAATATCTCACATTGATCATTGCCTGTCCTGGCATTGAAGTCTCCGATAAGGAAGACTTCCCCTAATGCAGAGAGAGAGAGAGAGAGAGAGAGAGAGAGAGAGAGAGAGAGAGAGAGAGAGAGAGAGAGAGAGAGAGAGAGAGAGAGAGAGAGAAAGAAAGACTTTTTAACGTCTATTAGAGGCCAAAATCGGCCTATGAGACAAAACATATACATGAGTATGATCCAATCCACTGTGATCCAAAACGAAAATAAAGTGTGAGTACTGCAAACGGGTATAAAAGGAGAGATAGTAGCTCGCATCAAGGGTGTGGGGTGCTATGGGTATGCACTCTATATGCTCAATGGGTGAGATACAAATATGATATGCATAGGGAGGGGAGGCTCGATGGTATCACAACCCCCTAAATGCTTGGAGTGGGTGTAGGATATAATGCATCGGTGGGTAAGGCATCATGGCGATCCTCAAAATGCTCTGGGCGTCCAAATCGATAGGGGTGCGCTGCTGACGTCTCTGTATCTCCATGTCATGGCGTGCGTGAATCGCCTGAATCTCTCTCTGATGTGGACGAGCTCTCCGGACAAGGGGTCTCGGTCGTCGACGCTGTCGTCTAAGCTCCTCTGGTCTGTGTAATGTGACACCCCGCATCCAGCTGGGCCCTCGAGTGTATGTGGGTCTGAAAAAATCTGTAATATAAGTCTGAGGGGGGGGGGGGTCAGGTGTATCTCCATCTGCTGTCGGAGGAGTGATGCGCGATGGTGCTGGAGCTCTACTAGGAAACGACCTAGAGGGCGCTTGTCCTTTGTCCCCAATAAAGCCCTAATCTCTCTAGGCCCCCTGAAGAGCTGTGGGTAGCGGTCTCTGATGTCCTCATATGCCTGGCATCTACATGTGTAGTGCTCCTCGTCCTCCACCTCCTCTCTACATATCCTGCATAATCGCTCATCCCTGGGGGTATGTGTGGCTCGCCCAATCTCAATCTCGAGTTGGTGTGATGATACTCTGAGCTGCCCAATGGCCACTCTCTGAGCTGGTGCCATATATGTATCCATGTATCGTGGTCTCTGAATGAAACCATCCGCTGTCACAGTCAGGAAGTGCTCTCTGTAGTGTTGCCTCTTTGTGGGAAGAGGCTCCCATGGTGCTATCCATGTCTCACTGACGTATATCTGTAGTAGGTCTTGACGGATGATCCTATTCCTCTCCGAACGAGAGAGGGTAATGTGGGGGGAAGAGAGGTCATACTGAAAAGGGGGGAGATCCGTAATGCTCATGCCATGGTCTGCTAACCATCGGTAAGTCTGTGCATACCATACTCTCTCATGCCCTGTCTTTGCCAAATGTCTAGAGCTCTCAAATGCAAGCCTGGTGAGTCGGCTAGTGGGGAGCTCTCTGACTCTCAGAATAGAGGTCACCAACTGGAAGAGGGCCTCCACTAGCATCGGTGGTGTGCCAAGCTCAGCTCGTATAATGTCATGTGGAACGGAGGGCATGCTGCGTAGCAAGCGTGATATCATGGTGATCTGGGGCCTCTCAATCTGCGTCCACATCGCCTCTGTGATCCCTGGTGCCCATACTGTTGCTTCGTACATCAATGCAGGTGTCACTAGAGTGTCAAAGAGCCACCCTTTAGTCCGGGGCTCCTGAAAATGTGTCTGAAAGCAGCGTCTCTCCAATCCTGCAAGTGCCGTATAGCCTCGCGTCAATCTATCTCTCGCAGCCTGTGCCATGGAGAATACCCCTGTGCTGCCCGAGAAGGTGATACCTAGGTAGACGTAGGAGTCCACCACCTCTATCTGTACTCCCGCTGCTGTGAAAGAGGCGCGATGGCGTACTGTCATGGAGGTATGGAAGATCATGACCTTGGTCTTGCCAAGGTTCACTGTGAGTCCTCTCTCCATGCAAAAGGTATCGAGCGCCTGTAAATGTGACTGCAACCCCTCCTGTGACTCTGAGAGCAGGACAATGTCATCAGCCTATAATAGGATATGTATTAGCGTACCTCCGAGGTCTCCTCCTTGCTCTCCTGCTCGCTGTATATACTCCGTGATCTCGTCGATGTAGAGACCGAAGAGAGTGGGTGAGAGAGGGCAACCTTGTTTCACACCAATGGTGCTAACAAGGCTGTCTCATAGACCGCCGGGGCAGCGTACCCTGCTTGTGACTCGTGCATACAAAGCGTGGATGGCCTATAGCATGTCTGATGGAAGCTGTAACTCGTGGAGCCTCCGTAGTAGTCTCTCTCGAGGGACCATGTCGAAGGCTTTGCGGAAATCCACAAAGCAACAGTATAGTCTCTGCTTCCTCGCCTTCGCGCTCTCAATCAAGCAACGAAGCACGAAGATGTGGTCAATGGTGGAGAAAGTGCGGCGGAAGCCTGCCTGGCCGGGTGCTCTGATCCCCGCTGCCTCAGCGTGTGTACTGAGCTCTGCCTCTAGTATTGCCCCATAGATCTTGGCTAGGATATGGCCTATCATAATAGTCCTGTAGTTCCCTGGGTCCATCATATCGCCGGACTTATGGATAGGCGTAATGGTATGCATAGTCCATGAGTCGAGTAATCCCTCAACCAAAGCACGGTTGAAGAGATGGGCGATCAAGTGGGAAACTACATCTGCTGCGTATATAAAGTGCTCTTCCTGTAGCCCCGTGTGGTCTGCTGAACGGCCATGCTGTAGCCTATGGATGGCCTGTCATACCATGCCTGCTGTGAAGAGGGTGGATATCACCGGACGCGGTGTGGAAGGAATCGGTAATGGTGGCTGTCCTGGGACGTCATATAACCTATGGGCGTAGGTGTGCCAAGTCGAAGGATCTGCTATGGGTGTAGGTGGACGTGGCTCACGTAGTGCCCTCCACGCGGTGGCACAATCCCTACTCATGAGAAGGTCGATCAACTCTGCATCCTGTCGCTCCTCGAAAGCTCGCCTCTTCCGTCGCGTGAGGGCTCGTATCTGTCGTCGTGCCTCCCTCTCTGTGATGGATCCCAAGATACTCTGTGCTCTGAGATGTCGGTATAGTCGCCTACACTCCTCATTATACCATCTATTCTGGGGTGTATGCTCCAGCCGTGTCGGATGTGGAGTGTTGTGGGTGGTTTATGGGAAGCTGAGAGTAGCGGATGTATGGAGGATCGAGGAGAAGTGGGCGGTGAAGGTGTCCAAGGAGGCAGAGGGATCAAGGGAGTAGATGCGCTCTCGAACATGGGAGCTATAGATATGTGCTAGCTCATGTCTAAAGTGAATGGTGGTACGGGCTCGTGGCTGTATGGTGACGGGGTGGGGTATGCATGGTGAGCCGCGAATGGATAGGGCAAGATATGCGTGATCAGCTCCAATCGGTAAGGGTGGGATAGTGAATGAGGTGATCAGATGTGTCGCCTCCGGGGGTCGGATAACATAGTCTACCACACTGCCCCCCTGTGGTGTTGTGGGTGGAATGCAGGTGAGACCGCGCGAGGTGGGCCAGCTCCCCATCCCATTATATATAACGAGACGGTGAGCTGCTCCCATCTGGAGTAAGTGTCGGCCATATAAGGTGGGTGTGGCGGTGTCGGCTGAGGCTCTGAGTGTAGGCATGTCCTCTATGGTACGAAGCATCTTAGGGTCGTCAAAGTCGTAGATATCACACTGGTGGCTCTGAGTGCGGGCATTGAAGTCTCCTACAAGGAAGACTTCACCCATCCCGGTATACTCCATAATCGTGTCACTGAGGCAGTCATATGGCGATGTGGTGTCTGGTCCCTCCCCTCCTGATAGCTGCTCAGGGGAATGTGTGAAGCGTGAACCAATGGGTGCAATATAGCATACGGCGAAGTACGCTGCTCTCTCCTCTGATAGCTGCAAGCGTATCCACATGAAACGTGCCTCTTGGTCTCTGGCTACCACCTGTACCCTGTGCTGTAACGACTGTCTATAGAGCACGGCTACTCCTCCTGATCCTCGTGTGGTGTGCTGTCTCATCTGGCGGCGGTGAGTTGACTCCCACATATAGCCCTCAATCCTCGGTAGGCTCCTCCCCGGGCTCTCATGTGTCTCTGTCAAGAAGATAATGTCTCTGCCCTCCATCACCTCCTCGAGGCACCCTCGATGTGTCCATAAAGATCCATTGCAGTTCGAGACTGCAATGTGCACCTCCTGCTGTGCTGTCTCATAGGCCGCAAATCCCTAGTCAATGGGCCGTCCATCAATGATGATCCGACCGTCTCTGTAGAGGGCACGATGTCCCTCTCGTCTTGCCTGGAGGACACGTGGCATGCATGCCCGTCTGTGCTCTACCTGCATCCGTGTGAGGTTGTCATCCAAATAGATGGGGGTGCCCAGTGTAGTGCGTAGTACCGCCCGTCCTCTGAGAAAGTCTCTCCTCCTGGCCTCATCTGAGAACTGAAGGATAAGTGCTCTGCTCCGTGTGGTGTCCCGTCCTGCTCTCCATACTCTGGTGAAAGGGAGAGGCTCATCCGCGCGGTATCCAAGTAATGTGCACAAGCGACGCCCGTCCTGCACTGGTGATCCGTCTGTCTCTGTGAGGCCGGAGACTCGAACATTAAGCCTGCGGGCCTGTCGCATCCGCTCCTCCTCAATGGTGGTATGCACTATGTGGATCTCCTCATGGTGGTTGTTCTTCTTTGCCTCCTGTCGAAGGTTCTTTTTGACAACCTCGACCCATCCGTCTTTCTTAGTCTCAAGCTCGTTCTGCACCACCTCCATACACTCCTTCTTGATAGTCACCCGAATGTCCTCTAGATGTGGAGTGATCTCCCCCTCCTCGTGCGTGCTGTCCAGTTTCGTTTTCATATCAGTAAGCGCAATGTGCAACTCCTCCATGTCCCGTGAGTGCTGCTTGCGGGTAGCGAGAAGCTCTTCCCGAAGGGATTCGTTTTCCTTCTCCAAGGTTGCCACCTTGGCTTCGAGGGCGACAACTCTACTGGTACTGGTAACCCTGTTCAGTGCAGAATCTCCTTCTTTCTTGTGTTTTCCTATCAACTCTCTGAGGGCATGCTCTAAGGTGGCCAACTGTTCCTCCAGCTTGGGAGCCATGAGAGAGAGAGAGAGAGAGAGAGAGAGAGAGAGAGAGAGAGAGAGAGAGAGAGAGAGAGAGAGAGAGAGAGAGAGAGAGAGAGAGAGAGAGAGAGAGAGAGAGAGAGAGTGTGTTAGGGTTAGGGTTAGGTCTCAGGTTGGGATTGAGATTCAGGGTTTTGGCTCAGGGTTAAGGTTAGTTTGGGAGATTAGATTAGGCATTAATTTTAATTTTTAGGTTTAGGGTTAGGTTTAGGGTTGCGATGTCTTAGGGTTAGGGTTAGGGTTTCGACTTCTTAGGGTTTCTGGTTAGGGTTATGATTTGGATGTCTTAGGGTTAGGGTTACGGTCTCATGTTGGGGGGAGAGAGAGAGAGAGAGAGAGAGAGAGAGAGAGAGAGAGAGAGAGAGAGAGAGAGAGAGAGAGAGAGAGAGAGAGAGAGAGAGAGAGGGAGAGAGAGAGAGAAAGAAAGAAAGAAAGTCATATTAACGTCTTTTGGAGGCCAAACTTGGCCTATGAGACAAAAGCCATGTACAAGTGTAGTAACCATGTGTAGAAAATAAAATGAAATAAACACAAACCTATCTAGGGCTGGTGAAAGGCTGGGGAGATGTGGCTCTGACTCAACAGATAGTGGCCACCTAATACAGGGGGATCCATAATATGAGTGAGTGAAAAACCCTAGCTACTGGTGATGGGGGGAGGTGGGTGTAGTATGTGGTACATCGGTGGTGGTCCGAGTGCCTCCTGAAGGAAGACAACCCAGGGGGTGGTAGTACGCCTATGCTCCATCATGTGGTCGTAGGCTGTCCTGATGCGTGAGATATCCTCCTGATATAGTCGTGGTCGAGGATATCCTACCATGCGTGGTCGGCGTCGTGCTCTCTGTGCTTCTGCCTGGTGGAGCGTGAGCCCAATAGAAGGCCCTCTCCGATGTAGCTCAGCTCGCTGAAAGAACTGTGTAATGGTCTGTTGGATACTCCCCCGTGGCTGATGTGTGGGCTGTAGTGACTGCTCTCGCCTCTCGTATGCTGCTATGAGGAAGCGCCCCAAGTGTCTCTCGTCTCCTATAGTCATGCAGAGCTGGAGTGACTCCTCTAGCTGGAACTGTGCTCGTAGGTCTAAGTATGCTCGGCATCTGATAACAAAATGGTCCTCACTCTCTACCTCTGTCTGGCATAGAGGGCACCACCTCTCCTCACGGGGGACTCCCCTGGACCGACCCCTCTCAATCTCGAGCTGATGTGATGAGACCCAGAGCTTCCCAATGACGACTCGGAGGTGGGGAAGGTATGTCTGCACCCAAGTAAACATTGAGAGAGAGAGAGAGAGAGAGAGAGAGAGTTATATTAACGTTTTTTGGAGGCCAAACTTGGCCTATGAGACAAAAGCCATGCACAAGTGTAGTAACCATGTGTAGAAAATGAAATGAAATAAACACAAAGCTATCTAGGGCTGGTAAAAGGCTTGGCAGACATGGCTCTCACTCCGCAGATAGTGGCCACCTAATAGAGGGAGATCCATAATATGAGTGAGTAAAACACCCTAGCTACTCGTGATGGGGCGAGGTGGGTGTAGTATGTGGTACATCGGTGGTGGTCTGAGTGCCTCCTAAAGGAAGACAACCCAGGGGGTGGTGGTACGCCTATGCTCCATCATGTGGTCGTAGGCTGTCCTGATGCGTGAGATATCCTCCCAATATAGTCGTGGTCGATGATATCCTACCATGCGTGGTCCGCGTCGTGCTCTCTGTGCTTCTGCGTGGTGGAGCGTGAGCCCTATAGAAGGACCTCTCTGATGTAGCTCAGCTCGCTGAAAGAACTGGGTAATGGTCTGTTGGGTACTGACCCGTGGCTGATGTGTGGGCTGTAGTGACCGCTCTCACCTCTCGTATGCTGCTGTGAGGAAGCGCCCAAGCGTTGCTGGTCTCCCATAATCATGCACAACTGGAGTGACTCCTCTAGATGGAACTGTGCTCGTAGGTCTAAGTATGCTCGGCATCTGATAACAAAATGCTCCTCACTCTCTACCTCTGTCTGGCATACTGGGCTCTGGCATACTGGGCTCTGGCATACTGGTCACCACCTCTCCTCACGGGGGACTCCCTTGGACCGATCCCTCTCAATCTCGAGCTGATGTGATGAGACCCAGGGCTGCCCAATGATGACTCAGAGGTGGTGGGGAAGGTATGTCTGCATGTATCTCGGGATCTCGATGAAGCACGCGTCCGATATATGTAGAAAATGCTCGCGATAATAGCGCATTTTCGGTGGCAATGTATCCCTAGGGCTCACCCATGTCCTCTGTATGTATGTATGCCATATCTCTTGACGAATGACCCTATTCCTCTCTTGATGAGAGAGCGAGTAGGTGGGTGCATGTGAGTGGTACTGTAGTGGTGGTAGCTTGTCTATGTCAAAGCCATGGTGGGCCAGCCAGTCTCGTGTCTGTGCATACCATGAGGAGGTATCGCCTGCTAATGCCATATCACGTGATGCCTGGAAAGCACGATAAGCAATGCGCTCTATATCCATGCTCCGAAGTCTATGTAATAGGCATACTGTCTGGAATAGTGCCTCCACTAGCATCGGTGGTGCAGCGAGCTCTGCCCTAATGATATCATGTGGTACTGAAGGCTTGCTGCGGATAAGTCTGGCAATGATGAGGATTTGTGGCCTCTCTAATGCTGTCCATACTGATGTAGCTAATCCCGGCCCCCATAGGGCTTCCCCATACATGAGCGCTGGCGTAACCAAAGTGTCAAAGAGCCACCCCTTTGTGCGGGGCTCCTGAAAATATGCCGGGTGGCACTGTCTCTCCATCAAAGCTAGTGCTGCGTATCCACGTGTGATGCGGTCACGAGCTGCCTGAGACATAGAGAAGACCCTTGATGCTTCTGTAAATGTCACTCCCAAGTAAACATATGATCCCACCACCTCGATCGGTCCACCTACTGCTGAAGAATAGACTATGTCTACGTACCTGTGGTGATGCATGAAAGATCATGACCTTGGTTTTACCAAGGTTCAAAGATAACTCTCTATGTCTGCAAAAGTCATCTAGGCCATGTAGATGATGCTGTAGACCTACAAACTCTGAAACCAATACAATATCATCAGCGTATAAAAGAATATGGACAGTGGACCCCCGTACATCAATGCCATCTCCCTGCTGTTGATGTATGAAGTCCACTATCTCATCAATGTAGAGACCAAAGAGGGTGGGTGAGAGAGGGCATCCTTGCTTCACCCCGATAGTGCTAGCAAGTGGATCAGATAAGCCCCCTGGACATATGACTCTACTAGATACTCTCTCGTATAAGACATAGATCCGAAAAGGAAAAGAAAGTGAGTACAAAACATAGTATAAAAAGAGTGGATAATGGTTGGCGTTGAGGGTGTGGGGTGCTATGGGCATGCACTCTTTATGCTCAATAGGTGAGATACAAATATGATATGCATAGGGAGGGGAGGCTCGGTGGTGTCATAACCCTCTAAATGTCTGGAGTGTGTGTAAGATATAATGATCGGTGGGTAAGGCATCGTGGCGATCCTCAAAATGCTCGGAGTGGGGGTCTTTGTTGTCGACGCTGTCATCTAAGCTCCTCTGCTCTCTGTAATGTGATACCCTGCATCGATCTGGGTCGTCGGGTGGTTGTGGGCATAGTTACTAGCACGGCTGGAAACGTTCGGTTCGGACCGGCAAGAAACGGAGTTTCCGAATTTCCAAAAATCTGGAAACGGTAGGATACGAGAAACGGTAATATATATATATATATATATATATATATATATATATATATATATATATATATATATATATATATATATATATATATATATATATATATATATATATATATATATATATATATATATATATATATATATATATATATATATATATATTACCGTTTCTCGTTTTCTACCGTTTCCAGATTTGTGTGTGTGTGTGTGTGTGTGTGTGTGTGTGTCTTTCTCTCTAGATATACATATAAGGATATATGAATCATACGATGTTATATAATGTATTACCATTGACAATATCCATTTAAGTTTTAAATTTCAAACATCAAGAATAAAAACTAAAGTTCATAAACTCTTCACATTTGAGGCAAGATGATAAAGCACATATGATGTTCAAACTACATGAAACAATTATCACACATATATTGTAGACAAACAAGAATGATAAAAATTAAAACATCAATGATCATATATTAAAACATAATGAAACACCAACATGATCATCAATCATTGGTGTCATACAATATACTGGTAACTTAGGTTGACTTGCAAGGAGGCTAGGTAGTAAGAGCTCACCTTTGAAGGCAGACAATAGGAGGGAACATAGGTGCTCAAGGGCACAAAGACTCTAGATGGAATGAATGTCAAAGAATGCCAAAACCCAAAGACAAACAATAGGCAACATTAACATGAACAAAAAAAATAATGGCTCGGAAACGCGTTTCTGATCGAAAACGTTTCGGGGAAACGGCGAACCGTTTCCGAAGGCCGAAAACGCCGTTTTCGGTTACTATGGTTGTGGGTCTGAAAAAATCTGTAATATAAGTCTGGGGTCAGGTGTATCTCCATCTGTTGCTGGAGAAGTGATGCATAGCGGTGCTTGAGCTCTACTAGGAAACGACCTAGAGGGCGCTGGTCCTCCGTCTCCAATAAAGCCCTGATCTCTCTGGGCTCCCAGAAGAGCTGTGGGTAGTTGTCTCTGATGTCCTCATATGCCTGGCATCTGCATGTGTAGTGCTCCTCGTCCTCCACCTCCTCTCGACATATCCTGCATAATCTCTCATCCCTGGGGGTATGTGTCGCATGCCCAACCTTAATCTCCAGCAAGTGTGATGATACTCTGAGCTGCCCAATGGCCACTCTCTCTGCTGGTGCCATGTATATATCCATGTATCGTGGCCTCTGAATGAAACCATCCGTTGTCACAGTCAGGAAGTGCTCCATGTAGTGTTGCCTCTTTGTGGGAAGAGGCTCCCGTGGTGCTATCCATGTCTCCCTGACGTGTATCTCTAGTAGGTCATGACGGATGATCCTGTTCCTCTCCGAACGAGAGAGGGTAATGTAGGGGGAAGAGAGGTCATACTGAAAAGGGGGGAGATCTGTAATGCTCATGCCATGGTCTACAAACCATCGATAGGTCTGTGGATACCATACTCTCTCATTCCCCGTCTCTACCAAATATCTAGAGGTCTCAAATGCAAGCCTGATGAGTCTGTTGGTGGGGAGTTCTCTGACTCTCAGAATAAAGGTCACCAGCTCAAAGAGGGCCTCCACTAGCGTCAGTGGTGTGCCAAGCTCAGCTCATATAATGTCATGTGGAACGGAGGGCTTGTTGCGGAGCAAGCGTAAGATCATGGTGACGTGTGGCCTCTCAATCCGCGTCCACATCGCCTCCGTGATCCCTGGTGCCCATACTTTCGTTGCATACATCAATGCGGGTGTCACTAGAGTATTAAAGAGCCACCTCTTAGTCCGGGGCTCCTGAAAATGTGCCTGAAAGCAGCATCTCTACAATCTTTCAAGTGCCGCATAGCCTCGCATCAATCTCTCTCGTTGCCTGTGCCATGGAGAATACCCCTGTGCTGCCTGAGAAGGTGATACCTAGGTAGACGTAGGAGTCCACTACCTCTATCTGTCCTCCAACTACGGTGAAGGAGGCGCGATGGCGTATTGTCCTGGAGGTATGGAAGATCATGATCTTGGTCTTGCCAAGGTTCACTGTGAGTCCTCTCTCCATGCAGAAGGTATCAAATGCCTGTACATGTGACTACAACCCCTCTTGTGACTCTGAAAGCAGAACTATGTCATCAGCATATAATAGGATGTGTACTGGCCTACCTCTGAGGTCTCCTCCTAGCCGTCCTTCTCGCTGTATATACTCCGTGATCTCGTTGATGTAGAGACCAAAGAGAGTGGGTGAGAGAAGGCAACCTTGTTTCACACCAATGGTGCTAACAAGGCTGTCTGATAGGCCGCCGGGGCAGCGCACCCTGTCGATGACTCGTGCATACAAAGCATGGATGGCCCATAGCATGCCTGATGGTAGTTGCAACTCCTGGAGTCTCCGTAGTAGTCTCTTTGAGGGACCATCTCGAAGGCTTTGTGGAAATCCACAAAGCAACAGTATAGTCTCCGTTTCCTCGCCTTCGCGCTCTCAATCCAGCAACGAAGTACGAAGATATGGTCGATGGTGGAGAAAGTGCGGCGGAAGCCTTCCTGGCCGGGTGCTCTGATCCGAGCTCCCTCAGCGTATGTACCGAGCTCTACCTCTAGTACTGCTCCATAGATCTTGGCGAGGATGTGGCCTCTCATAATAGTCCTGTAGTGTAGTTCCCTGGGTCCATCATATCGCTAGACTTATGGATAGGTGCAATGGTATGCATAGTCCACGAGTCAGGTAATCCCTCAACCAAAGCACGGTTGAAGAGATTGGCGATCAGGTGGGAGACTACATCTACTACGTATATAAAGGGCTTGCCATGTAGTCCCGTGTGGTCTGCTGAGCGGCCATGCTGTAGCCTATGGATGGCCTGTCGTACCATGCGTGCTGTGAATAGGGTGGATATCATAGGCCGCAGTGTGGAAGGGATTGGCAATGGTGGTTGTCCTGGGACGTCATATAAACTCTGGATGTAGGTGTGCTAAGTTTGAGGATCTTCTATGGGTGTAGGAATTTCTTCATCCATAGCTTCCTTCCATTATGCCTTGGTCTTTGCCTCTTCATATGAAGTTGGTTCTTCAAGTGATAAATCCTTAGCAAGATAAATAGAATGCTTAGTAACTAATGAAGTGTCATACCCATATCTGATTGGCTTCTTGCTCTCCCTTTGTCATCTCCTTAGAACTTGGTTGGATGATTCAGGTAACTCTTCCAACCTTTTCATCTTGGCTTTGCCCTTTGATTTCCATGCCTTGAATTCTTCTAGGTTGATGATGTCCTCATCATCTGATTTAATGTCTTTAATTTGACTTGGCTCCTCCTTGGTGAGGCTTGGAAATTCCTCTTCCAAGTCATATGGCAACTTGACTTTCCTGCATTCACTTTCAAACCAAGAATCATTCTCATCAAACACAACATCTCTACAGACCATAAATCCTTTGTTGGATTGATTATAAAACCTATATCCTTTCTAATTTAAATCATACCCTATGAAGATGCACTTCTCTGCCTTAGAGTCTAGCTTACCTCTGATTTGAGATGGAACATGCACATAAGCAAGACATCCAAAGGTTCTACAATGATCAAGTGATGGCCTCCTACCATGCCATGCTTCATATGGGGTCATCCCATCAAGTGATTTGGATGGCAACCTGTTAACAAGATAAGTGGTAGTAGATACACTTTCTGCCCACAAATAATTAGGTAACCTTTTTTATTTAAGAATTGATCTAGCTGTTTCCACAAATAACCTATTTCTCCTCTCTGGTACCCCATTTTGCTT
>CM035430.1:93361156-93426156 GCA_020310875.1 Ceratopteris richardii
CAAAAAGCTTTGTTGGCAAACATCTTGGCATTCTGTGTTCTTGTGATCTTGCGCATGTTTGAGGTCCCCTCTCGGGCCTTGGGCAGTTGGGACGGTCTAGAACGTCTCAAGTGGTATCAGAGCACGATCCTAGGGGAAGGGTTTGGACGGGAGGACTATCACAGTAGTGCTGTAGCGCCATCTAACGTCCCGGGCCCATCCTTGGTGAGTCTCTTGAAAGCGTGCGTATGTGCTTTCCCCTCTCTACCACTCTCTGCACGGGTGCCCCCTCCCCCCCCCCCCCCCCCCCCCCCCCCCCTTTCCCCCCTCAAGGTCTCTCTTCCCCCCCCTCCTCCCCTCCCTCAAGGGTGCCCCCCTCCCTCCCCCCCTCTCAAGGGCCTCCTCCCTCCCTCGCAAAGGTGCTGTCCTCCTATCCATCGTCTCTCACTACACGTATCATGCAATTTTCAGTCTAAATCATTCATCAGTTAGAGTATGTGCAATTTACTCTTGAACTTCCTATATGGTTGCTGTCTTTTTGCTTTGTTCTCGTGCATTCATGAGTTAAAAAGATATGCTTTACCAAGTCTAATTATGAATTGTATATTGGTAGTGAATTCTTTTCAATTTTTGTTAGTGAAAACATTTCCTGAGCATGCAAATGCCGTATGAAAAAAAGGCTTTGTTTATGTCACATGTACTTCATATTGCCTTCTTATAACAGTCTCATATGTTTGCATTTCTTATCTCAATTTTGGGTGTCCAATGCTTCAATTTTATAGTTATTCAGGATGGTATTGCTTCTGGTTTATATACTTGGCTGCTCTTCTGCACTACTATCTTTGGCAGTCGTTTACTTGCACAATAAGGGGACATTTAACTGACACTGTTGTCCTTAAAAAAATGGAAGAAAATCAAGTTCCTAGTAGTATTTGCTTAAGGAAAAAATCTCATAAATGCAAACTAATGCGAACAGATTGAGACTATATTGTATGATTGATCTTCATTGAGCTCAGCAAACTGAGTGTTTGATTTCAACTTCATTTTTTTCCCTCATCCTGATGCCTTCTGGACCCTTTTTTTCTTGGTTTTATATGCAGAGAAAGAAAGAAGGTTGGCTGACATTGTCCCTACGATTGAGAAAGCTCGTCTCTACCGGGGCAAGGGTGGTGAAATAATGAGGTTAGCAGTTTCAAGATTCATAGAATGCTCAGCATTGGCAAAGGTTCCCTTGACAACGAATGCACAAAAGAAAATCATACTGGATACTCTGAATGAGAACTTGAGGCATCCAAACAGTCAAATTCAGGTGCATGCCTTAAGTTAGACAATTGTGTTAGAGAATATGTTGCAAAGTGGATGAAAATAGATCTGGTCAATAAGTCTTGTTAGCATATTCTTGTTGATATATTTCGGTAGTGATGTGTGTGAACACAATAGGACCGTTGGGGCACTTTTTCCCTCTTTAGGAGGTCCCCCCCCCCCCCCCTTTGTATATACGCCTATAACCCTAATGGGTCACTTATCGTTGTACATTCACTTGGTAATACATTCAGTATTGTGTGTTGTGCTCCAAGATTCTTCTTCTTCCTTGTGCTGTTCACATGCTTCTATTGACCTCAAACTCCAACAATTGGTATCAGAGCAGGTCTCTGCTTCATTTAGGGCGTCGTCGACACACCTCCGGTCATAGTCTCAGAAACGCACAAAATTTGGTGAGCATACTCAGGGTGTTTAGGAGTTCAAAACGGCTTCGCTCGTGGTGTTGCGAATTGCGATCTGAGCTGGTTTCGGCCTCGAAACGCACTATCCCGGTGTATGTGCAGGCAATTTCGTGTTTTTGTGCCAAACATATATATACAGGTTTCGGTTCGCCAGTACAGGCCCCTTGAAGTCCCCTTGAAGTCTCCTACAGGTTTATTAGAGCTCGACCGGGTAGTTCTGTTCAACTTTTCTAGAAACTGTCATTTCTTTTGCGTCAAGGTATTTTAGTCAGTGGCCATGGCACATATTGATAGCTTTGTGTCAAATGTGCCATTATCCCTAACATTCGCTCTTGCAAAACAGCAAAGGATGCTTGGGACACACTTACCACTTTATACAAGGTGGCAGAAGGAATGAGGCTCGTGTTGCTTACCTCCGAAAACAATTGGAGAGTGAGCATATGAATGAAGGAGATATTATGGACAGTTTTTTGACAAAGTTCAAAGATTTGAAGGAACAATTGATTTTTGCTGACGAAGTTTTACCAGATAGTTCACTTATGCAGACTCTTCTTAATGGTCCTCCGGATTTGTATCAGAGTTTTGCTTCTACTCTTCGGTTGATGATGAAAGGCAATCCAAATGCCTTAACATTCGAGGAGTTAGTCTCTGTTTTGTTGCAAGAAGATAAGTCTAGGCAGAACATGTCGATCATGCATGTTGCAAATCAAGCTTTCTTAGCTAGTCAGAAGGGAAAGGCAAAGTGGAGCTCATGTACTATCAAGCAGAAATCTGCTAATGCTTCAGAGTCAAAGAAGAAAGAGAGAGATGAGAAGAAAACGGAAAAGCTGAAACAGTTTTACAGTAGGAAATGATCATGTCATAAAGAGTTGTACAAAAGGGGCTGCAAAAGAGGAAAAGAAAAAAGAGGCGGGAATGGTTGTTGGAGAGACCTCTACACCAAAAACTGAGTATGCTAATCTTTTGCAGAATGAAGGATGGGTGTTTACTACTATATGCACCTATGACCAATCTCCTCATGAGCAATGCATGTCTTCCCCTACAGGGAATATTGTCACGTGGGCTAAGAACTCCTTTTATCTTGTCATGGGAGTTGGTAAGATCATTTTGACTACTGTTGATGGTAGTTCTTTCACATTGCCAAATGCTCAAGAGATTCTCAGGCTATGTTAGATGCAAAGCTTTGGCATGCATGCTTTGGTCATCTGAATTTTGCTAGTTTGCTACGCCTGTAGCAATCTGAAATGGTGTCCTCTCTTCCCAAAAGATGGTTCAATTCGAGCTACTCATAAATTGCACTTTGTTCATAGTGATGTCTTTGGTCCTATGCAAATATCTTCTTTTGGAACTATCGTATGCAAATATCTTCTTTTGGAACTATCTTAAAGTCGGAAGAGTTTATGTGCTTCAAACAGTTTCTGGTTTTGGCTGAAAATTTGTCTGCATGTAAAATAGGCACCCTCCATTCTCATCGAGGGGAGGAATATATGTCTTTTGATTTTAATGCATTTCTAGCTAAACATGGGATAAAACATCACTGTACAGTGCCATATACACGTCAACAGAATGGAGTTGTTGAAAGGAAGAACATGTCACTCATGGAGATGGCGAGGTGTATGGTCAAAAGTCCGGCTTTACCAAATAGCTTCTGGCTTGAGGCTGTTATGTGTGCATCATATGTACTTAACATGTGTCCCACGAAGGCACTGTAGTCTATCACTCCATATGAGGCTTAGCATGGTCGCAAGCCATCTGTTGCTCATCTGCGTGTCTTTGGTTATCTAGCATATGCAATAGTGCTTGAACAACGCCGCATAAAATTGGATGATATAGTAGTAAAATGTATTTTTGTTGGGTACAGTTTTGAAAGCAAAGGTTATCGTCTCTACCATCCGAAGACTAAACGCATTTTGGTTAGATGTGATGAGCAATTACTTTCATGTACTAAGGAGACATTAGTTAGCTCAAAAGACATGTATGACACTTTGCTTCCTCTTTTTTTCACAGGTGGACAGTCGAGTGTTGGTTCGAATGAGGCAATTTCTTAGCCTTTATAGGTTTCATGTGATGATGCAGATCATTCTATTTCTGATGCAGATTTACATGATGCACTTGGTGATGAAGAGGGCTGATATAAAGGAGGCAAAATCTATGCCAAATTGGCTGGTGTAGACTTTGCAAGATAGCAAATTAGATGCACCTCTGTCATATCGTACTCATTCAGGCTCTTATAGTGCTTTTTTTTTTCATCAGATTGCTATGCTATGGTCGCCTTTGGTCTTTGGGACGAGAATAAGCTTATTTCATTTGATGAAGCACAAAAGGAAGCTTTCACAGTGATTGTTGAGTGTGTGTGGTTCCGACGCCTTATGGTTGATTTGGGTATCAATCAGTCTTCTTCCATCACCATCTTCACTGACTGTCAAAGAGCATTGGCGCACTAAGCACATTGAGGTCCACTATCATTATGTAAGTTTGGCATATGTGCCCACACAGAAGAACGTTGAAGACCTTTTCATAAAGGCTCTACCTAGGGAGAAGTTTGAAGCTTTTTGCAAAGCTTTGGGCTTACTTCCTTTCGTGGATTAATTCCATATAGCTTGGCACTTCGTTATACATGAGTACCAACTCTTTTTTCAATGCATTACTCTGAGGGTGGATTTGTTGATATATTTCGGTAGTGATGTGTGTGAGCACACTAGGACCGCTGGGCTACTTTTTTCTCTCTTTAGGAGGGTTTTTTTTGCCCCGGCTTGTATATATGCCTATAACCCTAACGAGTCACTTATCTTTGTACATTCACTTGGTAATACATTCAGTATTGTGTATTGTGCTCCAAGCTTCTCCTTCCTTGTGTTGTTCGCGTGCTTTCGAAGACCTCAAACTCCAACAATTCTTAGTTGGAACATTAGTCTATTTCTAATTTGAGTGAAAGAAGAAGTATAAGAGTTCATGCTTTGTGGTGGACTTAGACAAAGGTTCATAGAAAAGCTAGTAAGGAGGATGCTTTTTAACAGACAATCTCTTTTCTTATTAGAGTTGTAGGTACATCCTTTTATGCTAGGTTAGAGTAGGCACAATATTTTGTCCTATCCTCTAGAGTGACTCTTTGTATTGTTGCTCTTAGGTTATAAGTTTTTTTTTAGCATCATTCAAAGTGCATAGTTTATCAATCTCTTGTGCATCTTGGTTTTCCTTATGAAGCTCTTGTAAGAAAAAGTAGGAGAGAGGAATTGACTAGTCTACAAAGATGAAAAAAATGCTGACTGATAAAGACAGAGAAGACAGAGACTGAGAAAGATGCAGATTAAGAAAGGGGCAGACTGAGAAAGACGTAGACTTAGAGAAAGAGAACTCAAATTCGCAAATTGACCAAAGGAATGCAGCTACGAAGATGGTATTGTCGACCCATGTGCTTCCAATATGGAGCTTAGATGGTGATCTAGGAAAACTCTAGATGAAGGGCTTACTAGTGCACAATGCTGAAGGGCTTTGGTGTGCAGAAGAAGAGGAGGAAGGAGGAGATGGAGCGAGAGAGAAGAGAGGAGTGACGCGCGGATATGCGTGGGAGCCTCGAAACCCACATAATGATCTCTTTTGAGGCAATGCTATATATATGATGTATATATATGAATATGGGGGTAAGGTCACATGACCCTTACATCCCCAACAGTCTCCCACTTAAGGGTCAATATGACCATAAGTGGAAAAATATACAAAGAATGATGAAGGACTATACAATAATATACGGGAAGAGTCTGGATCTCTACCCATACCAGATCAGCCTACATCAACAACCTCGAACAAGGTGTATCCATGCACCTCAAACTGCTCTAGACTCATATCGATAAGAGTCAAGCTCATATCTGACTGATGCAAGAACTCATGAAGTTCCTGCAAAGCTCCCACTCGCTCTATGCCTATGTCAATCATCGAACGATTGACAACTCCAAGTGCAAATGCTCCAATAGCAACTGCAACATTTGGTCTCGAGCATAATAACTCGTACATCAAGACTCTCGAATGCTGACGAAACATATGCTATCCTAGCTAACCTAAGTATATCGGCCATGCCTGTATCCAAGGCATCCAAAGCACCATCATCAAGATCAACATGTCCTTACATATCTGTGTCAACATCTGGCATGAGCGAATCGAAGAATGACTGCATGATCGCTGACTCATCAACATCTAAATCAGCCATGCTCGCAACCAAGGATGTATCTACTTGTGCATTTTGAGAGCTAATATGCTCTACCATACACTGTGTACCATGAGAGCAATGGTGCTCTACCACACCAAGTGTATGGTCATGCTCCACATGAGCTAGTCGCACAACATCAACACCAAGTTTGGTGATCAAACTGATGATCACACTCAAACTGAGTATCATCACAATGCTCTACATGAGCATCCACATCATGCTCTAAAGCACATGAATGATCATCCGAAGTGTGCTCTATAAGAGCATCCATATGATCAAAACAATCATGCTCTCCATAAGCATCATGAGCATCCAAAACATGCTCTACATGTGCATCCATATGAGCATCTGAATCATGCCATACATGTGCATCAAGAATGTCCATAGACCTATTTGTAGGTAGACAAAATGAGACATGACGAGTCCCACATCGCACATAAGGCTGAACTCCCACTGAGACGAGACTGTCTCTCACATAAAGTACCTGCAGTGGATACCTGTGCCCAATCCTAGCACCTCTGACAAGCATAAGCTGTCCCAACTGCAACTGAAAATGATGCTCACCAAGGAATGCATAACATCTGCTCTCCTGTAACTGGCTAACTGAAATCAAACTCATAGGGAATGAAGGCACATAGCGTACAGGTCTAAGAATAAGTGATGCTCCACTAGGTAGCATAAGGCATACATCTCCTACACAATGTCATATGTCGTACCATTAGGCATGTGCACACATCCACGACTCTCACCTAAGAATCGACAAAACCACTCACGATGTGAAGTAACATGAAAACTGGCTAATGCATCAAGCAACCAAGCCATATGTGTGCTATCTAATGAGCAAGAGGAATCATGAGATGAACCATAGGTGAAAGTGATATCACCATCACTAGCATAATCAACTTCCATAGACTCTCCTGAAACCACTACCTGATCTACATCACGTGCATGTCTCTAATGTCGTCGTCGCATCCGCCTGGAGCAACGTCGTCGAATATGGCCCTCACGACCACAATGCCAACATCGAAGTCGTCGATGTGATCTATGTTTCACACGAGTCAATGGACTCGCATACATATCATGTAGTCTCTGCCATAATGCACTACTCGTCTCCTCATACATAACAGACTCATATATAGAATCCAGAAGCTGTAATCGGATAGTGGAGTTGGCCAATGCATCCATATCCATCCATACATGGTCGGGCATGTCACGAGGCCTTTGTGCATCTCTATGCACATACATGTGTAACCCTGCACGAACCAATGTATGCCACATCTGAGCTTTGCATCTCGGAAAATCAGTCCCATCGAATCGAGAAGACACCATGCTGGCAATCCAAGACTAGCAATGTAACAAGAGACTCGAACAATACTCTATCCTCAATAGGATCACACATGCATATCCATATGCATAACTCACATCACATATGTCTCACTGGAGAAGAAAACCGTGTGAGCCACCTGTCACATAACCATGCATCTAGCATGCACATAAATCCATGAGTATAAACCTGCTCACCAAGTCTTCAAAGTGACCAAATAGATGTGAAAGAATCCTTGGAAAAATTCGACAGAGTATCCCTTGTAAACTGAGCAATCAAACAATATAACCAATAACCAAAGAACAATGAGTAATCTGTCACCACCTGTCACTGATATAATCAAAGATAATGGCAACTACATGTGCCAAAAACTAATGGCAATACACGCCAATATAATGGTGATGCACCTCCCACTCAAGAATGAATCCTGCAAGATGGTCCAACCTGTCACGAACAATGTGTGACCAAGTCCAACTGAATGGAGATAACAATGATCCAAAGCTATCACACAAGCTTCAAGATCCACTAGAGCTCCTTTCTAGCATAAAAGCTGTCAAAATTTCGACAGCATCTCCTCTGTAAAATGGACTCTAGAACCAAAATAACCATGTGGGAATCACCATCCACATATGCCAAGAATCACACTGGCAAATACATATCAATCAATGACCAAATGCTAATAACGGTGACAAACAAACGTGTAACTGAGGGTCCAATCTGGATCATGTACCTGCAAAGAAAACAAAGATACAAGTACCAACCAAGATCCACAATCAACTCTCTCAGAATTGTGTGAAGCTGGTAACTAAATCCATAACCAAGTGGCATAAGCAAGCTATAGACCACAATGCCACTATACATCCATAATCAAACTCATGATGACATAAACCTCAAAAAAGAGTATACCACAATGTCATCTTACATGCCAAACGCGTGACAAGATCATGTTCTACTCTCATATGGAGGAGCTACCACAATGATCATACATGTACAATGCTTTGAAGCTCTGAAAATAAGAGCTTGCACACCATAAATTCTCTCTCGAAGAAGTTCCAAAGCAAATTCAACCTCCAAGTGAAATTAGTGAAGATGTGCTTCTCTGTGTTTTGCTGTTTCAGAGGTGATAACCTCTGAATCTGAACTTTTGATCTGCAGCAAACTTCAAGATCTGAGTCTTGGCTACATAACGAGATAAAGAACACCTCAATCCGCGGTGCGTAGCTCAAGATATGCTTAAGACAAGCACCTGATGTCAATTTCACTATCACCTACAACACTGCTGCTTTGTATTTTGCAGTTTCGGCGACCTTGCACTGAGAATCTGAATCTGAGTTCTTCTACAAATTTGTAGTTATCTTTCCAAGCTACGCACAGCAAGTTAAATCATCGCATTCCGAGCTGTAGAACTCAATTTATGACAAAAAAACCGACCTGCTGTCTTAGTGAATGTAGATTCGCTTTCTACAGTAGTCTGCGTTTTTTGAATTTTCGGCACTCTAAAAGTCCGAACTAGGTTATGCGCTCTTCTGTGAAGTTGTAGCTCTCTATGTTAGCTACGCACAGAACTTTAAAACGCATCAATCCGAGTTTCCTAGCTCAAGTTACGGCCGAAATACTGAACTGCTGTCAAGAGATGCCGACCCGCACTTTCACCTCTTGTGACCTAAGCTTCCATTGAAGCTTCTTGCACACTAGCCTTGAGCATGCTCTGATACCAATGAAGGGCTTTGGTGTGCAGAAGAAGATGGAGCGAGAGAGAAGAGAGGAGTGACGCGCAGATATGCGTGGGAGCTTCGAAACCCACATAATGATCTCTCTTGAGGCAGTGCTATATATATGATGTATATATATGAATATGGGGGTAAGGTCACATGACCCTTACATCCCCAACAAATGCTACGTAATGTCAGGGGAGCACTGAGAAAGACGTAGACTTAGAGAAAGAGAACTCAATTTCGCAAATTGACCAAAGGAATGCAGCTACGAAGATGGTATTGTCGACCCATGTGCTTCCAATATGGAGCTTAGATGGTGATCTAGGAAAACTCTAGATGAAGGGCTTACTAGTGCACAATGCTACGTAATGTCAGGGGAGCACTAGATTGTGCCCTCTGACTAGATTAGACAAGATTTCAGAATTATACTTTCAATTACAAGATCACCCACCTAGGGAAATAATTCAAGAATTCGCACAACCCAAGACTGATAGGTATAGATAACTCGACTAGAGATGATGCAGAAGATGATAGATCCTACAACTCGAGACCGTAGCTATGAAGCAAGATCTCTTGATTACAAGAACTCCCTTCAGGGAGATGAACTAGACATAAGAAATAACTAGACATAAGAAATAACTAGACAAAATCTCATACTACGAGATTACAAGAGGACAAGGATAGATGTCCAAGAACTAGACTAATTAGAACTAGAACAAAGAACAAGACAAGAACTGGAACCGGAACTTCGAAGGTACTTACTTGGTGATCACGACTCCTTGAGCTCCCAAGATTGGTATTGGCAAGACTGAGTATGTTTGTGGCCAACCCCTCCTTATATAGGTTTTCAAAAGTGTGGTTCATCAACGGCAGTTACAAATTGATGATGTCATCAATGATGTGATCAATTTGAAACATGATCTCTGGATCTAAGAATCAAGCAAGAAGAGAGTCGATCTTAAGGTTTTGGCATGTTTGGGACGCAATGGAAGCATTGGTTTCTCCAAATTCTAAACCAATCATGAGATATAGAAGTCATATTGAATCTGAGGTTCAGGATGGTTTCCTTTGTCCATGACATCACCTCCCCCTCAAGTGACGAGTTCCACGAGAAGCGGTCATGATCATTGTTCTCGACTTCATTGGATTTTTCTTATGAAATTATCGAACCTTGATTGGTGCTCTGTGAAGGTTATATGCAGATTCCCAAGTGCGATCACTCATGTTATACCCTTTCCAATGAACAAGGTACTCCAATCTTCCTTGGAATATTCTTGAATCTAGGACATGCTCAACTTTGAATTCTTCATGATCATCAATCTCGATAGGTGGTGAAGAACTAGGTCTCCCCTCCCTTAATGGTGAAATCTGATATGGTCGTAACATAGATACATGGAAAACTGGATGTATTCTCATGGTACTTGGTAACTAGAGTTTGAAGGTGACTGGATTAATCTTGGCCAAGATGGTGAATGGACCAAATCTCTGATGGTCTAGCTTTGCACAAGGCCTCGAAGTCTGCAAATTATTTCTAAGTAACCACACTTTGTCCCCAATATGATAGGATGGATTTTGAACACGATGTTGATCTGCATAATACTTATATTATTCTTGAGCTCTATGGATCTCTTCCTTGAGTTCTTTGTGAATATCCATGAGATACTGGGCCTTATCTCTGGCGGCTTAGTTCTTGACATGATCGGAGAGTTGTATATCCATCCTTGGATGTTGTTTATAATTTGCAAAGAAGGAAGTCTGCTTGGTAGATGTATGAACACTAATGTTATAGGCAAACTCTGCAAAGGGTAAAAGCTCAAACCAATCATTTTGATGATAGTCGATGGTGCACCGGAGATATTGTTCTAGGAGTTGATTCACATGTTCTGTGTGTCCATATATCTTTGAATGATTGGTTGTAGATAGTTTAACTTGAACACCAAGGAGCTTGCAAAGACGGTTCCAAAAGTTGGATATGAGCTTTGGACCTCGATCACTAACAATATCATTAGGCAATCCATGAAGCCTAAAGATGTATCCGAGAAGAAGTCTAGCAGTGGCTATGATTGCCTTGGTAGTTGGAATGAAGTGTTCCATCTTTGTAAATCTATCCATTATAACAAGAATGGCATCATACTTATCTGACCTTGAAGAGATCTGTGATGAAATCCATAGATGATGAAGCCGATGGCCTGTTTGGAATAGGTAAAGGTTGCAAGAGGCCATGAGGTTTATGTCATGGTACCTTAGATCTATTGCAAGTGTCACATGTTCGGATATATTCTTTGACTTCCTTCCACATTTGAGGCTTTCAAAAATTCTTTGATATAAGCTGTATTGTTTTATTCACTCCAAAATGTCATGTTGCAAGATTGTCATGGTGTTGTTGAAGTACTTGGATACTGCGCTTTCCTGCAGGGACATGCAATAGATTCTTATAGAATAGTAACCCATACTTCTCCTGAAATTCATTTACTTCTTGGACTTCTCCTTCTTGAGTTTTCTGCCTAACGTTACAAAACAATTCATCTTGTGGTAGAGTCTCACGGATCAAATGATTCAAGGGTGAATCTTCATGATGGCTTGAAGAGATAGCTCCTAATAGGAGATGCTCAGTCTTGAGTTATACACTCTCTTGTTAATCAAAGGCCTCTTCACCTTTCTTTCGTGCAAGGTAAGATCTTCTTGACAGGGTTGCTGACGGACATTGTTGGTGTCCTGGACGGTATGTGATGACAAAGTTGAACCTCGATAAAAAGTTACTCCATCGAGATTGCCTTCTATTAAGGATGCGGGTGGTCATAAAATACTCTTAAGTTCTTGTGATCAGTATACACAGTAACTTTATGAGGTGCTCCTTCTAGATGGTGGTGCCAGGTACCAAACACATCTACTATGGAAAGAAGTTCTTTATCATGGATTTCTTAATTAATCTTTGGAGGTACCATCATCTCCATATTGGGATAGAATGACCCCTAGGGCAAAGTCTGATGTATCTATCTGTAGGAAGAAGGTCTTGCAAGAATCAAGATGAACTAGAATTGGAACAGTGATGAAAGCTGATTCCAAGGCGTGAAAGGCTTTTTTTGCTTCTTTGATCCATGAGAATTTCGAGTTTCTTGTAAGCTTGGTAAGAGGTGTCACTATCTTGGAGTAATCTATGATGAATATCCTGTAAAAATTGGCAAACCCTAGAAAACATTGTACATCTCGAACACATGAGGTGGATACCAATCAAGGATTGTCTTGAGCTTCTGAGGGTCCATAAAAATTCCTTTTTATGATACAATGTACCCTAAAAAATCCACTTTTGTCTTATGGAAAGAGCACTTCTCCAACTTTGCATATAAACCTTTTTCTCTTAGTTTCTCTAGGACTATCTTTACATGATATTCATGATCCTCTAGATTTTTGGAGAATATGAGGATATCATCGAGATGTATTATCACAAAGTCATCTAAATATTCTCGAAAGATATCATTCGTCATATGTTGAAAGACAGTTGGAGCATTTGTGAGACCAAATGGCAGAACTACATATTCAAAATGCCCATACCTTGTTCGAAATGTTGTCTTCCATTTGTCTCCTTCTCTGATCGTGACAAGATTGTAAGCTCCTCGAAGGTCAATCTTTGTGAAGAACTTTGCTTTTCCGAGGCGTTCCAAGAGCTCGCATATAAGTGGCAGAGGGTATCTGTTCTTTATTGTCACTTTATTCAGCCCACGATAGTCTACGCACATTCGGAGAGTCCCGTCCTTCTTCTTTACAAATAGGATAGGAGCTCTTGCAGGAGACTTCGAGTGTTTGATAAACCCCTTGGATAGATTCTTATCAATATTCTTGCGTAAATGTGTAAGTTCCTTTGGGGATAATCTATAGATTGGTCCTAAGGGTGGTTGTGCTCCCTCTTGAAGTTCTATGGCACAATCATAAGGTCTATGCTCTGGGAGGATATCTCTATTCTTCTTTTCAAAAACATCTTCAAAACCTTGGTATTGATCGGGTAGCTTCACTGAATCGTTTTTCTCGGGCTCTTGAGTTGGTATGACACAGATCATATATATGGGTTCCTTCCTTACTGCATGTATGAAGGCTTTGGTTTCGACATATATCGGGTTCTTCTGGATATCTCGACGGGTGATTTTATTCTTTTCCCAATTGGTATCTAGATTATGTTTCTTTAACAAGGACATTCCAATGATAACTAGATTTACCGAACTGGATATCATGTTGAAACATATGTGGGAATCATGGTCACCAAGGTGTGCTCTTAATGGTGTGGTTTCCATGGTGATATTCCAAGATGCTAGATGTCATCCATCTACTACTTCAGCTACTACTGGTTTGTTCTTCCGAAGTACTGGAATTCCATGTTTCTTAACCAATCCTTCATCGGTGAAACATGAGGAGGCTCCTAAATCTACTAGGACTGTAAGGGAAAGGATCTTCTTAGGCATGATTAACTTGACAGGGGCAAGACATGTTTCTATGGGTGTAGTTAGAATTATGAGACCCTTTCTTATATCATGTTCAGGTTGTACAGTCTCTTTTACAACTCGACTTCCTCATTTCCCTGCTCTACAAGGGTGGCTGTGACTCTGGAGTTTCTTCTCTTGTTGGGACAATTAACTACACTATGCCCAGGGTTTCCACAATAGTGTCATAATTTGTTCTCTCTTTTTCTCTGTTTCTCTTGTGGTGTTAGAGGTTGGAGCTTAGTTACATCTATCTGCATAGGTTCGGGCATAGTCTCATCTCTAGGAGTGGGCTCGAAGGGTTTCCATTGGCGAGGTCTTTCTTCTACTTGTTTTTCTTGTTTCCTTTCAAAAAGGCGGTTATCATATTGAATAGCTTGGGTCGTGTATTCATTCAATGTCATAACCTCTAGTATTGTGAGTTGAAGGTCCTTCACATCATCTCTTAAACCCCATCTAAATTGGCTTATGAAATAATCTTCATGCCAAGTGAGATCACATATAAACTGCCTAAATCTGATACATAGGTGAAGGCATGGTGGTTACCTTGACGTAGCTTCCGGAGTTTTGTTTCTACCACTCGACTCATATCTACATCTCCAAATGTGGCGGTGAGGTGTCGAAGAAACCACTCATAGTCCTGAAGTACTGCCATGTTCTTCTCCAAGATTGGGACGAACCATGATAATGCTTGACCACAGAGCAAGGTTCCAATAAACTTGACCTTGGATGCCTCGTCAGGGTATCTATCAGGTTGCATACGGATGTACAATTTAACTTGATGCAGAAATCCATGAAACTTTGTACGATCACCATCCAACTTTTTTGGCATGCAAATCTTGGGTTCCTTGATGAAGGATAAGCTAGGCCGTTGATTCACTTGAATACTTCCTTGAAGATTCCTAATTCGTTTTTGTAATTTTTGGAGGAGTGCACCTACATGCATTGGATGTTCCATTTCGACATGCGTCTGTCTATGCGTTAGGTCCTCGATTTGTTGTTGGAGACTCTCGAGTGATGCCATAATTTGTTCATAAGCGTTCTCCATGATGCCTGGTCTTTGATAGAAGCTAGTCCTGCCAAAATATCACGGGCCCTCTGACTAGACTAGACAAGATTTCAGAATTATACTTTCAATTACAAGATCACCCATGTAGGGAAATAATACAAGAATAAATAACTGATACAAGAATTCTCACAACCCGAGACTCATAGGGTGGGAGGGGAGGGGGGGAGGGGGGGGGGGGGGGGGGGAGGGGGGGTTGTATGGGCTCTTTTCTCGATGCTCCTTTTGCTCCAACTTCTTCTCAAAATTCGATGGAGACAACCGATGCGGGTAGCTCCTTCGATAGACGATGATGAAGTTTTTATCATGCCAACAAAAATGCAAAAACGCCGAAGAAACGCACAATTGCATGCGTAAGACTCTTTTGTTTTGCCGATTTTTTAAAATAGCTCTGATACCAAGTGTGAGAAAGACTTGAATGATGTGTGTGTAACTCTCCTCCCATCCATATATACTCTCTTGTATTCTAAAAATAGCAATGATCTAGAATGGTCTAGTGCCGCCATGTGTACATCATGCAAAACTCATTCCCATTACTACCAAATATCTTAGGATATCCCCCGAGCTTGGGACCTTGGCTATGGCTCGCCCTTGTCCCTCACACACATGGAATGGTCCCTGTGGATCAATGTCTGACATAGTGAACATATTTGGAGCTTTGCATCTCTCTCTCCTGTCTTGTCTATTCTTCACGTTGTCTCTATTTTCTCTTTGTCTCTATATTGATTGTGGGCCCAAAAACTAACAATTGGTATCAGAGCAAGACAAAGTGGAGTACACTGAGAATCGGGCTGCATGTAAAAGAGTAAAGCCTCCATGGAAAATGACCAAGATCAGTTTTATATTCAACAAGGAGATGCAGATATTCAAGTTAATGAAGATGCTAAATCTAGAATTGAAGAGAAGTTCACCCCAAGAGGGGTCATATCACATTTTGTAAATTGCAACTAATGTAGTAGGAATCACATCAGATTTGGAAGATTGCGGTTAATATAGCAGCAATAGCAAATTTTATATATGTTGATTATGCTCGATTTGCAAATTGGAGAGCATTGCATCCTTGTGTATTTGGGATGTGATATTCAACCAACTAGTCAACCTTCTTGTGCTTCTTGGAATTTATCGTTCAACCATGAATGTGGGAGTTGACATCTACAACTTGGTGGTCATGAAGAAAGACTTAGATAAACAAGAAGGGGTATTATATCTACATTAAGAACCTCACGGTGGATATATTACATCTTCTTATATTTATGTGTGTGTGTGCGCGCGCGTGTGGGCGTGCGCGTGTGTGTTTTTGATAGGTGTCATGGACACAAAGAAAACCATCTTAAGCCTTAGATTCCATGTCAATTTCCTATATCTCATGTTTGGTTAAGATTTTGGAGAAACTAATGCTACCATTGCGTCCGGAATGTGCCAAAACCCCAAGATCGATGGCCTATTTGCTGAATTCTGACACCCGGAGGTCTTGTTTCCAGTTGATGACGTCATCGATGACATCATCAAATCGTAGCCGCCCTTGAAAACCTATAAAAGGAGGGGTTGGCCACATTCATAATCAGTCTTGCAGATACCAATCTTGGGAGCTCAAGGAGTCGTGACCGCCAAGTAAGTACTCTCTAAGTTCCAGTTCCAATCCTTGTCTTGTTCCTTGTTCAATTCTTGACTAGTTTAGTTCTTGGACATCCTGTCTTGTCCTCTTGTAATCTCCTAGTACGAGATCTTTTCAAGTTATTTCTTGTATCCAATTCATATCCTTGAAGGGAATTCTTGTAACCGAGATATCTTGTTTCCTACCTACGATCCCGAGTTGTGGGATCTCTTGTATCTCTAGTTAAGTTTTCCATACCTATCGGTCCCGGGTTGTGGGACATCTTGTATCAATCACATATTCTTGTATTGTTCTCCCTACGTGGGTGTTCTTGTAATCGAAAGTATAATTCCCAAATCTTGTCTACTGTAGTCAGAGAGCACAATCTAGTGCTCCCCTGACAATAGGTATAAATGAAAGCATATAACTTTAACTTGATAGGCCTTGCCAATGCTTATAATTGAGAGAGTATGTTTGAGTCTACATCCTATCTCTATTCTTTTAATTTCTTTAGCATCCTTATTTGTCTCTATCCTTCCAAGTAGTACTTAGTTGAGAAGAGTAGGGGATGTGAGTTCTCCTTGTGATGCGTGTTAGGGGAGTGCTCTTGATGTCTAAGGTACTTGTGCATGTTGGTGGATATTCAGCATGATTTATGTGATGTGGTGGATACTTAGCATGATCGGTGGAAATTGAACAAGTACCTTAATCATTAAATAATAATAATAACAACTTAACAACTAGCTGAAATATTTGCTTGGCAGATCCCCCTAGCGTTAGTTTAGAAGGGGATTGTTGGAAAATATGAGTTTTTGGGCAACTTTCCACTAGGGGACCCCACCTGCAAACCAAAATCAAATAAATTTGGGTAGTTAAAGCTTGGTCAAAGGATAGATCAAACTACTCAAAACAGTAAAAATATTGAGATCATAATTAAGTTGTTATAGGGTTCTACCATGTGGAATATGGTTCTCAAGTCAAATTTATATGCTTCTCACCTTTGACCAGAAATTGGGGTTTGACTTTTGAAGTTTCAAATCAGTGTGGATGGTTGATTCTTATATATGGATGGACACCTCTCATTGAGTACTATAAGATGGTGAGCTAAAACTTTTGACCATTTTTTCATCAGTTTTAACCATTTCTACCATTTCTTATAACCTAAGAAAAAAAGGAAAGTTTTCCTATTCGAATTAAATTAAATGCTCAAATATATACAAGCTAAATTTTCCAACAATCCCTCTATATTCTATTCACACTGGGCTTTGATATTCAATTTCTTTTTGTATTGGTCAAATCTGTCTCTTAGTAGCTCTTTGGTAAAAATGTCTACAACATTATCTTGAGTTGAACTTCAATATGTTTTATCTTATGTAGTGGTAAGGAACTTCAATATGTTTTATTTCGAAATGGAACATGGATTTTTAGTCATTGCAGTTGCACTTTGATTACATGTGAACATACTTGTAGGTAGAAAATCTTCAAAATGTAAGTCTTGCAAAATTTTCTATATCAGATTACACTTTGTAGATGCAATATAAACTGCCCTATACTCTACTTCACATGTTGAATTAGTCATTGTGTTTCTTCTTACTTAATCGTGATATGAGTGAATTACCAAGAAAACAATAACATGTTGTAGATTTCCTATCATCAAAATCTACTCCCCAATTCGAATCTACATATCTTGTTTATTTGAAATCAATGTTTCCTTGGAAACTCAAATACAAATTCTTTTCTCTTTTTCACATATTCGAAAATTCTCTTCTTTTCTAACCGATGTGTCACATATGGTTGATGCATGAATCTACTTACATGTGATACTAAATACTCTATATCTGGTCTTACATACATAAAATGAAGCTATTAATGTCTTGACTCTATAATGTACTATCAAAACAGTTCTTTTGCATAATTTTTGATGTCTCTCTCAATAATGCTTTGGTAAAAATATTTACCACATTCTCACTTGTAGGTATATGGATAAGCTCAATGTGTTTTTTAGAATGATAATGTACTTGAATATGTTTTGTCTTTGCATGATGAACAAGATTCTTTGCAATAGAAACAACACTTTGACTATCTGAAAATATTTGTATAGGAAGACTAACATGAACATCAAGATAACTAATTTTCTGCAATCAAATAGCTTCAAGTGTTGTTGTAGAGAGAGCCCTATATTCTACTTTACTTAAAGATGTAGCCATTGTCGGTTGTTTTTTAAAAGTCAAGAAATAAGGCATTCTCCAACATAAAAACAATAGTCACTTGTATTTCCTCTTATGTCTTTGTCATCTGCCCAATCAAAATTTGCAAAACCTTGAAGTATAAAATGTGGCAACTTTGGAAATACCATTGCATAATTCATAGTTCCTATCAAATATTTGAAAACTCGTGCTTTCCAATGAATTTTGAGATGTTTGTGCATGAATCTTGATACATTAGTAATCACTAACCGAAGGTGAGGACATGTATTACATAAATAAATCAAGCATCCAATTGCTTGACTATAAAGTGTAGCATCGAAAGATTATGAATTTGTATCTGCATGTAATAACACATTAATATCTAGAGATGTCTGCATAGATTTACAATCTGACATTTCAAATCTTTCTAGTAGTTTCCGAATGTACCTTTGCTATTTCATATAGATACAATCATTCTCGAATATGAATTCTTTAAAAATCTCTCTTTCTTTCTTCTTTCTTTCTCTGTCTTTATTGAGTTGTGCCTCAAGAATTGGGAACATTGGGATTCTGGACAAGAGGAGGTATGAACACTAGAAGCTCTTTGATGCTCAAAATGCTCATAGGTGAAGGTTCCAATAGGTAATACCATCCCTTGGTAAAAGCTCTCAGGATATGTGCTTGCTAGTGAGTACAATAAATGATCCAAGAGTTTCGTTTGCATTGTGACTTAAACTAATGGTTCATAAGATCAGAACGCATGGATAGAAATTAACGCACTGAATCGTATCGGAAAACGTACTGAACCAAATTCATAATGTTCCAATTGGCCAAATTCTAAAGAGACCCATATGGGGTTTTAGGGTTCAGTTCAAACTGAACTGAATGTAACCCTGGAGGGGTAAGGTTCGCGAACCGCGTCAACACTGTTTAGGGCAGAAATTAGGGTTTGATTTTTCAATAATTTTCAGGTGTCAGATGGTGGATTACTATTTATCTTTAGGAAGCTCTCAATGAGTAATTTCCAGTAAGCCTGTAAAAACGTTTTACCATCTTTGACCCAGGTTGGACTAAGTTCCAAAAGTAGGATTGTTGGAAATTTGGCTATTTTCAAGCATTCTGAGCTATTCTGACATTGTTTTCCAACAAAAATATCGTTACAATCCTGCATACCAAATCCTAAAAACAATTTGAATGTACTTTTTTGATTCATAGAAATCGCATGAACATTTTGAGAAAATTGAATGCGTAAGTAATAATGCAAGAAGTTGATATTCGGCATATCAAATGTTTTCTTGAAGTTCTCCTCAAACTTGTCAATCTTTTCTTTGCTCGGACCTGTCAATAAGATGTCATCTACATATATGATCAAAATAAGTATATCATCATTAATCAATTTCACATAAAGTGTCGATGCCGATAGACTATTTTCAAATCCTTCCTTGATTGGATATGCATGGATTTTTTCGTACCAAACTCTAGGAGCTTGTTTGAGTGCATACAATACTCTGGTCGATTTGTAAACCAAGTGTTCTTTTCCTTTTTTCCAGCAAATTCTGGAGGTTGATTAATGTACACCACATCATGTAAATCACCTTTCAAAAAGCTGTCTCAATGTCAAGCCGATGAATCTTCCAACTAAAATATGAAGCAATGCTAACAACACACTGAACTGTAGTCATTTGAGAAGTTAGTGCAAAGATCTCATCATAATCAGTTACTTTCTTCTGTGCAAAACCTTCGACTTCTATTCGTGCTTTGTACATGTCAATAAATCCATTTGTATACCCGATTTGTACCAATTGATATCAATCTTTGTGGATAATTAGGTTATGAGCGTAAATCCATCTGCTTTTCTTTTAATTTTATATACTCACTTTGTATCAGTTGATATCAATCCTTATGGATAATTGGGTTATGAGCGTAAACAACAGAACCAACTCTTAAATGTAAAGGGTGTCTATTAGCTGTTTCTTCACCAAGGGAAGCACATTCCTGCTTGACAGCCCCTCTCAACTCTCAAATCTGAAAACTGCTTGATAATATATCTATGAAAAGTATGTTTTTGGATCTCTCTCTCTCTCCTTCTCTTTTTTTTTTTTTTCTTTTGTTTCTTTTTTTTTTTTTTTTTTTTTTTTGGAGAGAGTACAATGAATTGGAAACACATTCACACACCCGACCTCGTAAGGTAGAGGCACCCATCTTTGAGGAACTCGTAGATATGTCCAGCCAAGACTTGAACTATAATGATATCATTCTTTTAATCAGTTGAAGAACACAAATCTCAGCAGTATGCCATTTGTTGAGTTACTATAAGCTGGAAATCATATATTGTTTAGCAATTATGTGAAGATCATAAACCTTGTTGAAAATTGGTATAACACGTCAGTTTCTTTTTTATTACCTTGTTCTTCTGTCTGCACCATATTTTGCATTTACATGCAATTGCGAATGGGATTGTGCTGAACCTTATTGGTTGCAACATCAAGGCTCTAGTATTTGGGGTAAATGTTTGCTACTTTATAACTGTATTTTCATTCGGATACTGTTTGCTCAAGATGTGCACATCGGTAAATTTTTGCAGCAACAATCTGCATTGGGTCTGCTGTTTCTGTGTCCCATCTGTGGCACATGGTTTGAAATTTTTATGCATGCAATTTAAAATTGCTGTCACATAAAGCACTGTATGGTGATGTTCTTTTATGCCTTTTATCTTTCACTTCCCATCTCTCTCCTTTCTGGATTACTTTTGAGTCTACATGCACCATGGCTTGAATGTTCTGTGCATCATTGATCACTTGTGATTTTGGATCTTGTTGTAAGTCGGGCACTCTTAGAATGCCCTGAGTTTTGAGATGTTGCACATTTTCATCTCTGTCGTTGGTGTTCTATCACTCAAAGGAATGCTTGATTATTAATTTTAGGGCTTTGCCTCTTGATCGTCACTCTGTGATTATCCTATATTATTTCGTCCGTGCTTTAGGATGCCTGAGAGGTCCTGCCACCTAGTGTTACATGAGTGGGGGACATATATCTCTGTTACATGGTTAAGAATAAGGGACGTGTGGAAAAATATTACAAACCTTATCATTTTTTCCTTATTGAGAGCTGTTGATTACTTGAATTTGTGATTTGTTATCGTATATTAAGGTTGTGGAACCCTTTCCCACTAGTGGCCCTTCACAATTTCATTTCAAATTTAAATAGGTCTGATGATGTTGTGCTCTGACAGGTTTGTGCAGTAGCAGCTATGAAGGCTTTTGTTCAAACATATATGATTCCTGCAAAACAAGCCAGCATTGAACGAATAGTATCAAAACATTTAGAGATTTTACAAAAGGACGAAAATCCTGCTGCTAGGCGTGGGTCAGCTCTTGCTTTTACTGCTCTACCATACAGCTTTCTACTGCCAAATTGGAAGGAGATTGTGGATGCACTTTGCAATGCGATCCACTTAGAGGTGATAAGAAGAATTTCATCGGGTCAGGAAGTTCACAGTCAAATTTATCTTTTCTAAAGAAGCTAACATATTGACCCTACAGGAGAACATAGAAGATAGAGATGCTGAAACACGAGTGAATGCTGTTCGTGGATTGGTTGCTGTATGCAAGAACCTGAATGATGCTGGCATCGAAGTATGGTTTACTTCTTTGGGAGGAGGAAAACCTCCCATCTCTATCCTGAAAGGTCAAGTGATGGAATCTCTATTTGAGGCTTTGGATGATTATGCTGTAGATAATAGGGGAGATGTTGGTTCATGGGTCAGAGAAGCTGCTATAGAGGGTCTTAAAGAATGCTCAGAACTTATATGTATTATTACAAGTCAGAGAAAAGAAATGATGCCAGAGAATGAAGAACAGGAAGTGTTCTCGTTTAATGATTCCCTTGCAGTAAGACTTGTTGGGGGTTTAATTAAACAGGTAATGGAGAAAATCAACCGTGTGAGAGATATTGCTGGGACAACTCTGCAGTCCATCTTGCACGCTAGGTCAGTGCATATTCCATGCATACCTCACGAGGATGAGTTAAGATTGCTTGTTCCAGATGACAATACCATCAACTGGGGGGTAAATTGATTTCTTTTGAAGTGTTTGAACATTGTATCATTTGAGTCTCTTTTGGAGCTTTTCTTGCACATGCTCATAGTTGTCATTCAATGCAGGCACCTGACAATGCTTTTCCAAGGCTTGTGCCTGTGCTGAGATTTCCGGTTTACAGAATGTACGCTATGTCAGGTCTTGTTGTCTCTATAGGTGGTCTTGGTGACTCACTGGGCAAGATATCTTTGGGCTGTCTCGTGGATTTTCTTAGTAATTATGGTAGACATCCTGCACACAAATGTTCGCTCAATATGCTTAAGGATGTCGACAATGATAGTCACAACTGGTTGGGGGAAATTCTGACATCAATCATCAATATGTATGCTGGAAGTGATAGAGTGATAATTCCGACTTTTAAGGTAGTATTTAAATACAGCTGTGAAATGATTTTGAAGTGCTGAAAGGTCCTCATGAAATTTGATTACTTAAGTTCCCTTAATTTCAAGCTTACCTTCTTTTCAATGTATGTAATCGTCTGCAATAAGCTTCCGCCTGCATTAGAATCTAACAAGCTTCGCTATTCTGGCCAGACTATCGACTTACTGTATAGCAAGGGAGTTTTTGCTGACATGCAGGTGATTTACATTAAATCGCAAGTTATAAATTCAATCATGTCCATGCTGCTAATTGCTTTCTTTTTCTTTTGTTGAACCAGACGATGGAGGTGGAATTTGCTCAGCAGATTCTCTCATCACTGAAGTTGGAGCTTCATGGTTCGAAAGATGTTGTGAAAATAATGGCTGGAATAAATGTGCTTTCACAACTGGCATCAACAGTGGAGTCTGTAAGAGAGGAATCCCTCTCTCAGATGCTTAAACTTCTGCTTCACCGGTATCCTAAGGTGAATTCCTGTATTCTGATTTAATCAATTGTAGCATACTGTGTTTTAATATCAGGTATCAGTGGCCGTTTCCAGATGGTCCTCTTGAAATCCCTCTTGTATTAGCTTAAGCAGGGATATCTAGGGATAAATGGTACTAGAATAACGTTAGACGAGTAGGTTTACGAAATCCTCTTGGAAAAGTCTGCTTCAAAGTTACAGCTCATTAAACAAGCTCGACTTTTGAAGCAGACTTACTCAAGGTGGGTAGGTTTATGAAGTCCTCTGGAATAAGCCTGCTTCAAGTGACCTATTTTTATTAAACAACCTTGATTCAAGTGTCTTGCATATCGGCAGGTGCGAAAAACATGTGCAGAGCAACTGTACATTGTAATTCTGCAGAAAGGAGAGGAATTTCTGAAGTCCGATGACTTAGAGCTTGCCCAAGACCTCGTCAGTGAAAATGTCTGGAATGGACCACTAGAAAGTATAAGAGAGCCACGGGAAGAACTTGCACGCTTGTTTAAGATCCAAAAGGAATCAATTGTTGTTGAAGCAGCGAAAGATTACCATGATCAACCTACCAAGCCAATCTTCCTTGATGAGAATGCCTCTTATGCAGCACTATTGAACGAATTTAGATAATCTCTACTCAAATTCACTGTTAGATACAGAAAGCAGGCTCTAACATGTGCAATTGTGTCGGCTTGAATTTTATTGCAAGCAGCTTTTTTGCTGTCATGGCTGAAATTTGGATTTTTTGTAAAATGAGCCATTCAACACGCTTCTATTTATGTTAGCGCTTTAAACAACGATTCCAATAGGAAATTTGTATTATTTTACCTGTACATTCACGTAATGTGTAATGGAGAACTTCAATTTTAACGTTAGCATCACCTTCGGGGGGTAATCACCTTTTTTTATCACCAAAACATTATTTTCAGTTCTTCTTGATTCTTGAATTCTTGCTTGTGATGAATAGAGAAACAGTATATACGTAGCTGGGTTAAACCGCAGTCACAACTACCCTGGGGCAGAACAAGCGGTGGCACATCAGCCACATGATACATCATTCCAATGTCATAGGTTGAACCCTCTCCCCTGCCTCAAGGGATGAGCGGCCCAACCACCCGGACAGCGGCTATGTAAAACCCTGTTCTTGTGGGATAAGGGGGTTCCCATGGGTACTATACCCTACCTTGTACAGATTTCAAAGTTAAAGCCCGGGGAAGTAGGCCTCGGCCGAACCTCCATTTAAAAATATAAAAAGTAAAAAAAATAAAAAAATTAAAAAAATTAAAAAAAAAAAGAAAAAAAAACAGTATAGACGTATATAGTTCTTTTCAAGAAAGTAATACGATCTAATGTGTGACTTGTCTTACACCAGAATATTGTGATTGTCGATTGGATATGATTCTTAGCAGTTTTCAATCGAGTACCGAAGGTTTGCCATGATTGATAAGTAGCGGAGATTGCGGAAAAGGGTTTGAGAGAAGGCGTCCGAGAAAGTACTGCTTATCATTATCTATGAAGTATTTGATCTCTAGCGATTCCACATGTCATGTTCTAGCGTGATATCACCTGCTTGTATATCTGACATTTCCATTATACTGTGTCAGAGGATACAGATAATTTATGCCGTTATGACCATGCAAACTTGAGAGAGCTTATAATGACAAAATCATAAAACTCGTGAAGGCTCTTAGCGCATCGTTATTCCTCTTTCCAATTTACTTGTGCACATAAGCATTATCTTCAGAATGCTATCGGTATTAGATGTAGTTTGTTCCGTACATAAGATTGCATAAGCTCGTAAGGTGGGGAAACCATTGCAAGAACATGCGCTAGAAAGGACTCATCTGTGCCATGTTATGTTTAATATATTATATCCGTTTTTGTTTCGTTTATGGGATTTCAGAAACCTTAACACTAGTTCTATACTATAGAACACTCAAGTGTCTTGCTTTTACACCAACTTGCTTGATTTTTATTGATGATACACTTGAGGCTTTGATGGCATATTCATTTGGATTTGATAAAGCACATCATGTATGTTCAGAGAAAAATATAATCTTTAACATTCTTCAAGTTCATATGGGTTATTAAATGAAGAAAAAAAAATGAAAATTTTAAAAACTCAATTTTTACCATAACTGAAAAAATAACTCAATTCAAATATTTTGACAAATTGGATATGTTTTAGGAAATGGACAGTTATTGATGGATTTTGGGAGTGTAGAGCAAGTGTTTGGGGATCTCTTGAGAAGGTTGAAGACTTCAAAAGGTGAAGAACATGGAGTCAAAACTTGTCTTCTCTAGATCACTGCCATTTACTTTTGAGGAATGGCTCACTATAATTTGTGTGTATGTGAGATTGAAGAGAATTGGCATGTTATCAATGGACATCCTTCATGTTGATTGAATGCATATTTTAATCAAAGTTAGAATGCATCCACTTTGAACTAGTAGCCATTGCATTTGGTGCTAACTCTCATGTTGAATTGGCAAAGCATGTATTTTCATGTTCATGAAAGGAACATAGTTCTAGAGGTAGAATAAAAAATAATGATGCAAAATAATAATTATTTGAACTCTATTCAAAGTATTAAATGTTCCATAAAGTAATTTCATGCCATGTGATCATTCTTAATCCTATCAAAGAATATGTCAAAGGCAATGGTGATTTTGAGGAGAATGAAAAATTTGGCATACATATTTCACTTGAAAAAAAAAGATGGCATCCATAATGGAAATGATAAAATGTGTTCAAATGATCCGTACCATTTTTATGATATCCAAGATTATAGCAAAGACTTTTTTAGTACTATTTTGAGTACATGCGGATGTGAATGGTATTGTGTGTTTGTGCATATAACAACTATCAAAAAAATATTTTAAATGTGTTAAATTTATATTTTCTTTTGATTCTATGTGTATGTGACTCTTGTTTCTTGGTGGGAACTAGTTTATTTTATTGGTTATCAAGCTAGATGTTTATAATTTGGAATTATTTCAATTTGATGTTAATATTTGTATGTGGATATGTTGATTTGTGTCCACACATATATCTACTTTGTTTGGTGTACATAGATGTGAAAAAGTTGGTTGATTTTCACATATTGGTAGTT
Organism: Ceratopteris richardii; assembly: GCA_020310875.1. Lineage (NCBI taxonomy): Eukaryota > Viridiplantae > Streptophyta > Polypodiopsida > Polypodiales > Pteridaceae > Ceratopteris > Ceratopteris richardii. Next base: position 93,387,469 of record CM035430.1, read on the forward strand.
CCCTTGTGTATACCTTTTTTGATGTCCTATTGTCTTGGCTCATGTGAAGAAATTGGATCTCTTCCATAAACGTGCGTGCTTTGTTATGTGTCCAGAAACCATTCATGATTGTATATATAGAAATTGGTTGATGCTATGTAGCTCATGCTTACATAGCTAAAGATTCTTGGTTGTGTCCAAAGATGTGAAAATTTTGTTGGATGTCCATAAATTATTTAGCATTGTATGTGTAAATCATGGTTTATTATGTCATTCATTTTTTAGTTGGTAACTTGAATGTGTACACTTTGGATGATGCCCATAATTTCTTTTGAGTCATAAATGTAGGCTTTAGTTTTTGTTTTTGGTGACTAGAGCCATAGTGGTTGATTTTACATGTGTAAGCTTTGGTTGTTGTCTTCATACCTTGTTTGATTGGTGACATATTCATACATCTTTGTGGATTTCCATAAGTTGGTTTGAACCATGTGTAGAACTAGTTTCTGTTTTTGGTGTACAAAGTTAGAATAGTTTATCTTATTTGAATTGAGAATACTTTTTCTAAGTGAGTTTGAGGTTCATACTATGTGCTCCATGTTTTAAGGAATGTGTATAATCTTTTCTTTCGTAGAATGGTTTTTTTTCTTTTGATAAAAATCACATTTGATTAGGAATTCGCATCATGTTCACTACCATAACATCTTCATAGGCTATTAACATGAACATAAAACATGATTTAATGTATGTTCTAATTTTTCACAAACTTTTGAATTTTAATTAATATGTGTTTTAAAGGTTTTTCTCAAATTCTTTTTGTAGAAGGTGTGTGATTTTTTTGAAAATTGTCAAAAAGGGATACGTAAGTGTCTTGTTTTGGTAGCAAATTAGTATTAAGGATCGTGGAATCCTTAACCTAAGGAAATGTCCAACTTCAAATTGTGATCCAATGGCATAGAGATTGGCTTACAATCAACCATACTATACTTTAACATCATACTCAAGGCATATTGCCTTTAGAATAGCCATATGCATGTTTCCATATGTACAAATTCAATGCCCAAAAGTAATGCAACACACCAGGATCTTTCATGTTGAATTCTTTTTTTTTTTTTTTTAAATGGAGGTTCAGTCGAGGCCTACTCCCCCGGACTTTAACTTTGAAATTACAACTGTACAAGGAAGGGCATAGTACCCATGGGACCCCCCTTATCCCACAAGAACAGGGGTTTACAACTGGGTTAAACGGCGGTCACAACTACCGCGGGGATGGTCAAACGGTGGCCAACAGCCACATACATCAGTTCCTGAAATTTATATGTCCCTACATGTTGCTTCCAGGGGTTGAACCCTCACCCCCGCCTCAAGAGGCAAGAGGCCCAACCACCAGGCCAGCGAACCGGGACTTCATGTTGAATTCTTGTATAAATAGTTGCTTTACCTCTTTAATGCTTTCTTCATTATTGCTGTCTACAATCAAGTCAACATAAATGACTACAAACATGATACCATCATCAACCTTCCTTGCATATAGTAAGTGATTTGCATCACATGGAAAATCCAATTGAAGTTGAATAATCAACATTTCTTGCATGCAAAGCACAAGGGGCTTGTTTAAGCTCATACAAAGCCTTCTTCAACAAAGTAATCAAGTTCAACATTTTGTATTACCTTAGCCATGTAAGCACAATGATGAACCGTATAGCTATCATATCTTAATCATTGCATTGAATTCCGCATCCTTCCAAATCTTCTTGCTCTTGGATCACTTTTTCTTGTTGAATGATCTACATATGCCTTTCTTACTCTTAGAGTTTTTATAGAGGACAATCCAAGTTCTTCATAAAGACTCCTTTTTAAATGCTTGATTATCCAACAATATCACCAAGACTAATAGATGTTTTATCTGTTTAGGGCATCGTCTACACCTCTCCGGTTGTAGTCTCATATTCGCATGAAATTTGGTGAGCATACTCAAGGTGTTTCAAAGATCAAAACAGCTTTGTTGTGTCATGCTGAGATCGCGATCTGAGCTTGTTTCGGCCTCCGAACGCACTATCACAGTGCTTGTGTAGGCTATTTCGTCTTTTTGTGCCAAAGATATATACCTGTTTTGGCTTGCCAGCATAAGCTTCTCGAAGTCTGCTACAGGTTTAGTAGAACTCATTTGGGCAGTTATGTTCAACTTTTTGAGATACAGTCAATTTTTTGCATCAAGGTATTTTAGTCATCCGCCATGGTTGAAAGCAGTGATGTATTCCGTATGTTGGCTGTTGAGGGTAAGTTGGATGGTACAAACTATCCGTTGTGGGCTTATATGATGCGACATGTATTGGTTGCAAAAGAACTGTGGAACATTGTGCAGGGTGTTGAAAAACATCCAATCACACCTACAACTATTACAATTGCAGGTATTGAAGCTTATGCAAAAGTTGTCGAAGATGATGATATTCTGCATATTCCTCTTCGTGTTGTGGTTTCCGCTGCACCTACTGTAGAGCAAACTCATTGCAATGGCAGAGATGCCCAGGCACATGATTGGTAGCTTTGTCTATCAAACATGCCATTGTAGATGAATTTACTAGATTGAAATTTCCATGCAATCTTCCACTCCACGGGTGGAACTATTGTCAAGTGATACATATGGTCCATTTAGAACTTGAGCTTCTGCATGTGAGTTTTCAACATTTCCTTTGTCATTTGAGTCAACATTAAGTCTTTTTGTATCAATGTAAAAGTTCACCATTTGATCAAACACTACATCTTTGCTTACCTTCATCTGGCATTTATATCCTTTTTGCTCAAAAGAATACCCATTATCCTTCATCTAGGTAGCATTTATATCCTTTTTGCTCAAAAGATACTTTTTTTTTTGTTTTTGGATCAAGCTTTGTCCTCAACTCATTTGAGACATTTATAAGTGTAATGAAATTGAATAATTTCATGTGTGATAAGTTTGTCTTTTACTTGCAAGCTTCTCTTTATTAGGTGTGTGAAAGAATGAGGAAGCATGAATAAAGCACATATAAGAGCGAAGAAAGAGATCGATATACCAAGAAACGTGATGGTTGGAAGAGCTCTCTATTGATAGATGATGGAAAATGATCAATAATCTGAGAATGAATGAAGTCAGAGCTATAAGTGAATTTGTTAAGTACTATGCACTGTCGCACATGAATATATCATGTATATGCAGTTACATGAGGGAAAAACCTCTAGCCAACTCTAGAGTAAGAAGTGTCCATATAAAGGGGAATAGTTCACATTAGAGCTACTCAAGGGATACATAAGTGTAACAAAGCCCCTTGCAATGGATGATGTGAACACATATAAGGAATGATAGATCAACACCCACAAGGTAATAAGCCTCACACTTTGTGAAAAGCGTCAAGCGTTTCCCATGCAAGAGCTTTGATGAGTATATCTACCACATTGACTTGTGTAGCCACATATACCAAGTGAATAATCCCACCATGAAGGTGCTCTCTAACATAATGTTAATGAACCTCAAAGTGCTTTGTGCATGCATGAAACACTCTCTTTCTTGCAAAAACACTTTGACTTTCAGTGAGAATATGCGTAGGTGCAAGAATCTCCACGCATACATCTATGAATAAGTGTCACAACTATACATACTTTGTTGTAGTTGTGAATAATGCCTTGTACTCAACTTCAAAACTTGGTGTGGCCATAATAGGTTGCTTCTTACTCAACCAATGTATGTATGATCCTCCAAGAAAAAAAAAATACCACTAGTGGACACACATGTATCATAACAACCAGCCAAATCACTAACTATAAAAGCATATAAGCATGGTTGAGTATATCTACCATAAAAAAGATCCAAATTCAAGTGCGTTTGAGATATCTAAACACACATTTTACCACTTTCCAATGATTAGTCTTGAGTTATGCATAAATCGAATCAACTGAGAAACTGTCGTATCTCTGGCCTTTGTGTTACATGCATATATCAAACACCCCACAAGTTTTCCATAAAGAGAAGTATCAAATGCATTATTTGTATCCTCAATGGAGAACCTAAATCCTATTTCCATTGGTGTTCAGATAGGCTTGCAATCCTCAAAACCAAAATTTTGAAGTACTTTCTCAATATGATTTGCTTGATGCACAACAATATTCTCCTCAATGGATGCTAAGTAGATTCTAAAATAATACTCCAAAAGACCAAGATATATACCATCAAACATATGCCATAAATCAGCCATAAGAATGTGAAATTTCTCTTCACATGATCGAGTCAAGAGAAATGATCAAGAGAATGTGATCAATATAAAGAACAAAAACAATAAGATCAACCCCATCTTTGCGTACATAAAGCGTGTTTTCAATTGGACTACATATAAAATCAATAACAATCAAGTACCTATGTGTCTTGTCATACCATGCACACGAAACTTGCTTAAGTCCATACAAAGACTTATGCAAGTGGAAATCCATATGCAATTGACATTTGATGGAAAATCTAAGAGATTGCTCCACATAGACATCTTCTTGAAAACCACTTTTCAAGGAAGTTGTTTTCATATCTATTTGATGCACTTTCCAACCATGATGGGCAATTAACGCAATCACAGTACGAATGGTAGTCATGCATGAAGTAGATGCAAAAGTCTCTTCATAATCAATATCATATTTTTGTACATGACTTTTTGCAACTAATCCAGCTTTCTAGCAATCACTCCTACCACTACATGACTTTTTGCAACTAATCTAGCTTTGTAGCGATCAATACCACTTAGTAATAATGGCATTCTTACCTTTTGGAAATTCGCATAGCTCTAAGTACAATGTTTTATGAATATAATCCAATTCCAATTGCATTGTGCTCATCCGATTCGAATCATCACATGCATCTTCAAAAGTTAGTGGCACTTTGGTACACATAGTCATGTAATACACTGTCAAAATGTACATCATTAGTGGGTTGAATATCATGTTGATTTTCAGCCACATGTGGTTTCAAATTTTGTAATGTTTTAGCCATGTTTGGATGGAAATCTAGTCAACTTTGGCCAATTTTTTTCAGCCATATTTTGTTCCAAATTTTGGGAATTTCCAACCATATATATATAAGAGTCACATATGTACATCATTAGTGGGTTGAATATCATGTTGATTTTCAGCCACATGTGGTTTCAAATTTTGTAATGTTTTAGCCATGTTTGGATGGAAATCTAGTCAACTTTGGCCAATTTTTTTCAGCCATATTTTGTTCCAAATTTTGGGAATTTCCAACCATTTGATGGAAAATCTAAGAGATTGCTCCACATAGACATCTTCTTGAAAACCACTATTCAAGGAAGTTGTTTTCATATCTATTTGATGCACTTTCCAACCATGATGGGCAATTAACGCAATCACAGTACGAATGGTAGTCATGCATGAAGTAGATGCAAAAGTCTCTTCATAATCAATATCATATTTTTGTACATGACTTTTTGCAACTAATCCAGCTTTCTAGCAATCACTCCTACCACTACATGACTTTTTGCAACTAATCTAGCTTTGTAGCGATCAATACCACTTAGTAATAATGGCATTCTTACCTTTTGGAAATTCGCATAGCTCTAAGTACAATGTTTTATGAATATAATCCAATTCCAATTGCATTGTGCTCATCCGATTCGAATCATCACATGCATCTTCAAAAGTTAGTGGCACTTTGGTACACATAGTCATGTAATACACTGTCAAAATGTACATCATTAGTGGGTTGAATATCATGTTGATTTTCAGCCACATGTGGTTTCAAATTTTGTAATGTTTTAGCCATGTTTGGATGGAAATCTAGTCAACTTTGGCCAATTTTTTTCAGCCATATTTTGTTCCAAATTTTGGGAATTTCCAACCATATATATATATATATATATATATATATATATATATATATATATATATATATATATATATATATATATATATATATATATATATATATATATATATATATATATGAACCAGGATCGTTCCAATACTAAAACCTTTTGAGCATACACACTTAATTAATTAAGATTATAAGTGAGAGATAAAAAGAAAGAGATCTTGAGACAAAGATAGAGAACGTAAGCCAAAGCTTACTCACTAAAAATAGATGTCCAAATTACAACATGGGGGTACTACTCAACCATATAAAGTGGTGCACTCACTAATGGAAGAATATCCAAGAAGATTATGATACAAAAATTAGATTATGTTGAAATAATCTAAGTATGTGAAGTGAATGAGCAACGAAGTTAACCTTATTCTCACAAAAAAATGTAACAACATTGTAAATCAACCAACCCTAATTTTGTGATTACGGTAGAGAAACCCTAAAAACAAAATATAAGGTTAACTCACAAAAGATAGTTACCACCAGCTTGTAGAAGACTTCTTGCTCAAGAGAGTAGCCTCTCCTTCACCAAGTCTTCACCTCCAACGCTTCAGAATCTTCAAACTCTAGCTTGAGATCTTTTAGTGATATCTCATAGTGTGCCCACCGTGCTCCTTTTATAGGTTAAGTCTCCATGAATAAAGCTATAGCGAAGGACTTCTCAATAAAGCTAAAACGTGTGCATGACCAATAAAGCAAACATATAGCACAAAACTTCCAATGTTGTTTTACTTATGATCACGTGCTTTTGTTTTATGCTAAAAAATAGTGAGTGTTAAAAATAGAAGTCACCTTTGCTTTTCATGAGTTTTCAAAAACTCATCGCCAAACTTGCTTTTGGACATGACCTAACTTTTATTATTTGAGCATGACTTTTCTTCCAACTCTGACCTCTCATGGAAAAATGAAGCATACCACTAGATAGCTCTTGCCGAGCTCTATCTATCTAGCCTCAAAAAAGTTTTACCCAAACTGTACAAAAATGCAAAGTCCAAAAATGATTTGCTGGAAATGTACCAAATGTACATTGATTTCCAACAATCCCTCCTTCAATGTCATATTGGTACAAGCGTCAGGAACCTGCAAATCTTTTCATGATTGTCTCTAGTCAATGCTTTGGTAAAAATATATGCAACATTCTCACCGGTAGGAACATAAACTAGCTCAATGTGCTTCTCAGCTATCTGCTCTTGAATATAGTGGTAGTGTACCTCTATATGCTTTGTCCTTGCATGATGCACTGGATTCTTAGCTATAGCTATAGCACTCTGGCTATCTGAAAATATCTGAATGGGTTCATGTACTCTCACATCAAGATAACTGAAAATCTTCTGCAACCATAGTGACTCTAGAGTAGCTGTAAATGATGCATGATATTCAATTTCACACGATGAAGTTGCAATAGTGGGTTGTCTCTTTGAAAACCATGAGATAAGACAATCTCCAAAATAAAAACAAAATCCACTAGTACTTCTTCTAGTGTCTCTATCACTTGCCCAATCAGAATCTGAAAATCCTTTTAGTAACAAATGTGTAGATTTCGAGAAAATTTGAAGTTCCCTTCAAATATCAAAAGATTCGCTTTAATGCTTTAAGATATATCAAGCATCCAACTGCTCGACTTTGTAAAGTAGCATCAAATGGCTCTACATCTGCTACCATCTCTAAAGATGTGTTCTGATCCATAGGTGTTTGCATAAGTTTAGAATCAACCATCTGAAACCTTTCCAAAAGTTTCTCAATATACTTCTGTTGTGTCATATAGATACACTCATCTCAAAACAGAAATTGAATCCCAAGATAATAATGCAAAATGCATAAATCGTTCACATCAAATGTTTGCTTCAATTGTTCTTTGAACATTTGCAAATTTGCATCTCTGGGACCTGTGACTATAATATCATCCACGTAATGATTGCTATAATCATCATACTTGGTTCAGCTTTGACATAAAGAGTTGGAGCTGCATCTGAGTTATGGAAATCAATGGACAAAAGATATGTATGCATCTCTTCATACCATGCTCTAGGTGCATGTTTTAAAGCATACAAAGCTTTTATAAGCTTACATACCAAATGTTCTTTACCTATCTCTTCAAAACCTTCTGGTTGCTGAATATACACATCCTCATGTAAATCACCATTAAGAAAAGTGATCTTAATGTCAAATTGATATATATGCCAACCAAAATGTGCTGCTAAAGGAAGTATTGACCGAATAATAGTCAACCTAGACGTAGGAGCAAATGTCTCATCATAATCAATACCTTTTTGTTGTGTATATCCTTTGACAGCCAATCTTGCTTTGTACCTATCAATAGTACCATCTGCTTTCCTTTTGATTTTGAAGATCCATTTTACACCTATTGCCTTCTTTCCCTCTGGTAACTCACATAGCTGCCAAGTTTGATTCTTATGAATAGAATCAATCTCTTCTTGCATAGCTCTTCTCCAAATAGGAATGTTAAGTGCATCTTTAACACATGCAGATTCATCTTCAATTGTCGTAAAAGCCAAAATATCATGAATCTCAAAGTCTTCATCACAACTTACATGATCTTTTTGTTGTTGTTGTCTAGTCTGACTTCTTGTTCTTATATGATCTTGTTGTTGTTGTCTGGTTTGACTCCTTGTTCTTCCAGTAAAAGTCTTTATATTTTCCAAGTCTGATATAACCAAGTAGGTGTATCTTTAAATAGTGGTGAAACTCTTTCTGACCCTTCAGCTTCCACAGGTTCTGGAACTTGTCCTGCCGAGATACTAGGACTTTCTGGAACTTTAACTTCTTCCATTTCTGGAAACAAAGTCTCTTGTGGAACCGACTCTGTAGAAGGTTGTGAAATTCCTCTTTCTTCAACTTTTTCTTGAATCCTAGGAATTTTAACTCCCTTCTGATATGGCTGAACATAATCTTTCTAAAAAATCCGTAGTCATTTTCACTAATGAACTTTGGAATTTCTGCTTCTTTATCATAAACTTTATTTTCATCAATATAAGTATTACGTGAAAGAATAACTTCACCTATCTCTGAAACATAAAACCTGTATCCTTTACTCTCAACAGGATATCCAATGAAAACAACTTTCTTTGCTTTTACATCTAGTTTGCCTCGGTCCTTTTTCTCAACATGTACATAAGAAAGTGATCCAAACACTCTGAAGTAACTCATATTAGGTTTTCTACCCTAATAAGCTTCATAAGGTGTGATTACCTTTAAAGTTTTTGTAGATGACCTTTTCAGAATGTGATTAGTTGTATGTACTGCATCAAACCAGAATTTCAGTGAAAGCCTCTTGGATGCCATCATGCTCTGCATCATCTCAACAAGTATTCTATTCTTTCTTTCTGCAACACCATGTTGTTGAGGAGTATAAGCAATAGTAAGGTGTCGAGTAATACCTTTCTCATCTAGAAATATATGGAAATCTTTTGACAAGTATTCTCCACCTCTATCACTTTTAAGAATCTGGATAGTTTCCTAACTTTCATTTTCAACCATAGCTACAAATTTCTTGAACATAGGAAAGACATCTGACTTCAACTTAAGACCATAGATCCATGCATCTTGTAAAATCATCAACAAATAGAACAAAATACCTAAAACCCTGAATAGAGTCTGCTCTCATACATCCATTCATATCTGAATGAATAATCTACATTTCATGGTAGTTGTAATATGACCATGTTTCTTGAAAGGTAGTTTATGTATCTTACCTTCAAGACAACCTTCACATATATCTGAATCATCTGGTAGCTTGAATGAGGGTAAACTCTTAACCATACCTTTGTCTTTGATACTCTTGAGAGCTCCAAAACTAATATGTCCAAATCTCTCATGCCATAGCTTCATATCTTCCACCAATGACGAAGATTTGACCGCATATGCCTAACTGATTTTTGACAAAACAAAGATCCCTCCTCTATGCTCACCTTATAAAATACACTTGTCATCTTTGTGTGATAAGCTCTTACAAAGATCTCTCTCAAATACAAATTTAAAACCATCACCCAAAAATGCAGATATAGATAGCAGATTCTTCTTCATTTTAGGTACATATAGAACATCTGTCGGGCACTTTTCCCCCTCTTTAGGAGGTTTTTTTCCCTCGGCTTGTATATACGCCTATTGCCCTAATGGACTACTTATCTTTGTACATTCTCTAGTAATACATTCAGTATTGTGTGTTGTGCTCCAACCTTCTTCTTCTTCCTTGTGTTGTTTGCGTGCTTCTGCACACGTCTAACTCCAACAAGAAGTTGCCTCATTAGGACCAGTACTAGACTATCCACCTGTAAAAAGAGGAAGCAAAGTATCATACATGTCTTTGGAGCTAACAGATGTCTCCTTTGTACATGAAAGTAAAGGTTGAATAGCAACTTCCACAAAAACAAGATCACGGATAACCAAAATGTGTTTAGTCTATGGATGATACAGACGATAGCCTTTGCTTTCAGAACTGTGCCCAACAAAAATACATTTTACTACTTTATGATCAAATTTTCTATGATGTTGTTTAGGCACTAATGCATATGCTAAACAACCAAAAACATACAGATGAGCAAAAAATGGCTTGCAACCATGCCAAGCCTCATATGGAGTGATAGACTGTAGTGCTTTAGTGGGACACCTGTTAAGTATATATGTTGCACACATAACAACCTCAAGCCAGAAACTATGTGGTAAAGCCTGACTCTTGACCATACACCTCGTCCTCTCCATGAGCGACCTCTTCTTCCATTCAGCAACTCCATTCTGTTAAGGTGTATACGACATTGTACACTGATGTTTTATCCCACATTTAGCTAGAAATGCATTAAAGTAAGAAGACATATATTCCCTCCCTTGGTCAGAATGGAGAGTGCCCATTTTACATGCTGACAAATTATTAGCCAAGACGAAAAACTTTTTGAAGCACATAAACACTTCGGACTTTGCTTTCAATGGATATACCCATGTATACATGGAAAAATCATCGATGAAAGTCATGAAGTAAAGATAGTTTCCAAAAGAGGATGTCTACATAGGACCACATACATCACTATGAACAATCTACAATTTCTAAGTAGCTCAAATTGAACCATCTTTTGGAAAGGAGGAACACTGAATTTTTTCCAAAATATAACCTTCACAAACATGTTTATGGGGTGCCTCAAGTTTGGGCAAACAGAACACCATTTCAGATTTCTGTAGGTGTAGCAAACTAGCAAAATCCAGATGGCCAAAACATGCATGCCAAAGCTTTGCATCTGACATAGCCTGAGAATCATGTACTGCACAAACTGAATCATTCATAGATTTTTCATAGTCTATGAGCTTCTACACACGACATAAAATGCCAGAAGCAATAATGATGTTGCCATTTGACATATCATGAATTGTACATATGTCATCAACAAACTTCACAACCAAGCCAATCTTGGCTAAAGCTGAAATTGATAACAAATTTTTCTTGATCCTTGGCAAAAATAAAGCATCTGACAATGTAAAAGAACTACCAGCAGCAATAGTCAAAATGATCTTACCAACTGCCATAACAGGATAAGAGGAGTTGTTGGCACATGTGATAGTATTCCCTATAGGGGCAGGCTTGAGTGAAGTGAAGAAATTGTGCTATGAATCCACTGCAGACATACATTGCTCATGAGAAGATGGGTCAAAACTACAAACAGTAGTAAAAACCCATTGTTCATTCTGCACAAGATTAGCAGACTTTGTTTTTGATGTAGAGGAATCTGCAACAACCATTCTGGCCTCTTTCTTCTTTGCCTCTTTAGTAGCCAATTTTGGAAAGCTCTTAATGACATATCATTTTCTTTATAGTATTTGCAAAACAATTTCTGCTTTTCTGATATCTTCTCATCTTTGTCTTCCTTCTTCGAATGTGTAGCATTTGTAGATTTTTGCTTACTAGTAGATGAGCTCTATTTACCTTTGCCCTTCTGATTAGCTAGGAAAGCTTGATCTACAACACACTAATGGACATGTTCTGCCTAGACTGATCTTCTTGCAACATAACTGAAACTAACTCTTCAAATGTTAAGGCATTTGGATTTCCTTTCATCATCAAATGAAGAGTAGAAGCAAAACTCTAATATGAGTTGAGAAGACCATTCAGAACAATCTGCACAAGTGAACTATCAGGAAGGACTTCATCAGCAGAAATCAACTATTCCTTAAAATCCTTGATCTTTGTCAGAAAATTATCCATAGAATCACCTTCATTCATATGCTCACTTTCCAACTGTTTTCAGAGGTAAGCAACATGAGCCACATTCCTAGACTAGTACAATGTGGTAAGTGTATTCCAAGCATCCTTAGCTATTCTGCAAGAGTGAATGTGAGGAATAATGGCACGTTTGGCAGACAAGGCTATCAATGCATGTGCTTGAGCATCTCTGCCATCCCAACGAATTTGCTCTACAGTAGGTGCAGTAAAAATTGTAGCCTGAATAGGAACATGAAGAATATCATCATCTTCAATGCCATCTGCATCAGCTTTAATACATGTATTTACAGGTGTAATAGGATGTTTTTCAACACCCTACACAATATTCCATAGTCCTTTTGCGACCAATACATGACGCATCATATAAGCCCATAATAGGTAATTTGTACCATCCAACTTATCCTCAATAGCCAACATACAAAATACATCACTGCTTTCTGCCATGATGACTGACTAAAATACACTAATGAAGAAAAATGATTATATCTGAAAAAGTTGAATAGAACTACCCTAACAAGTTTTGCTAAACTTGTAGCAGACTTTGAGACACTTATATTGGCAAACCAAAACCTGTATATATCTTTGGCACATAAAAACAAAATAGCCTGCATAAGCACTGTGATAGTGCATTCGGAGGTCCAAAGGAGCTTAGATCGTGATTTCAACACCATAGAGTGAAGCCATTTTGATCTCCCAATCACCCTGATTATGCACACCAAATTTTGTGTGATTCTGAGACTACGATTGGAGGGGTGTCAACGATGCCCTAGATGAATCGGCGACCTGCTTTGATACCATTTAATGGAGTTTGAGGTATGCGGAAGCACGCGAACAACACAAGGAAGAAGAAGAAGCTTGGAGCACAACACACAATACTTAATGTATTACCACTAGAATGTACAAAGATAAGTAACATGTTAGGGCTACAGGCATATATACAAGCCGAGGGAAAAAAACCTCCTAAAGAGGGAAAAAAGTGCCCCGATGGTCCTAGTGTGTTCACACACATCACTGCCAAAATATATCAACAATTATTTGGTAAAGCTTGAATTTTGACCATACACCTCACCATCTCCATGAGAGACCTATTCTTTCTTTTAGCAATTCCATTTTTTTGAGGTATGTATGACATTGTACACTGATGTTTTATCCCATGCTAAGCTAGAAATGCATTAAACCAAAATACATATATTCCCTTCCTCGATCAGAATGGAGCATGCCCAATTTAAATATTGATATATTTCAGCCATAAGCAGAAAATGTTTGAAGAACATAAACACATTGGACTTTGCTTTCAATGGATATACCCATGCATGCCTAGAAACATCATCAATAAAATTCACGAAGTAAAGATGGTTCCCGAAAGAAGGTGTTTGCATAGGACCACAAACATCACTATAAACAAGTTGCAGTTTATGAGTGGCTTGAACTAAACCATCTTTAGGGAAGGAAAGACCCTGCATTTTGCCGAAAATACAACCTTCACAAACATGTTTACAAGATGCCTCAAGTTTGGGTAGAGAGGACACCATTTTAGATTTCTATAGGCATATCAAACTAGCATAATTCAGATGACCAAAGCATGCATGCCAAAGTTTTGCGACCTTCAAACCAACTCCACATTTTCTACAATTTATTGTTGGATTTTGAGGTGTGCAGACGCACACAAATAACACAAGGAAGAAGAAGAAGCTTGGACCACAAGACAATACTAAATGTATTACCAAGAGAATGTACAGAGATAAGTGACCTCTTAGGGTTATAGGCATACATACAAGAGGGAAAAAGTGTCTCAACGGTCCTAAGTGTGTTCACACATCACTAGCAAAATATATCAACAAATCCCCCTGGGAGTGATGCAGTGAACAAGGAGCTGACACTCATGTATAAGGAAGTTCCAAGCTATGTGGAAAGAGATCAATCCACAAAAGGAGTAATCCCAAATCTTTGTAGAAAGCTTCAAACTTCTCCCTAGGTAGAACCTCTATGAACATTTCTACAACATTATTGTGTGTGGACACATATGCCAAGCTAATTTCCCCAACAGAGAACCTCTCCTTGACATAAAATTCCTCCTTTTAGTAATAATTTGGTATCGCATACTTAACTAAAGATTAGATTAAGTAAGTATGTCTTGACTGGTTAAATGTAAACAAAATAACAAAAAAAAGTTATGAAGTTTCATTCAAAGATTTTGGTTTTTCTTGACATATCAATGGCAAGGAAGTAATGCGTACATGTAGCTATCGATATCGAGATGAATACAAGATCTAATCCACAGAAGACAAACACCGTATCTAAGTTCCTTAATGACTTAGAATAGTGTATAGAAGACACAAGATTACGACCACCATATGAAAATAAATCATTTTTTGTTGTGTGAGGCCAAAACCTCCACAAAAATCAACTAAGAAACTAACTAGAAAGCTCACACTAGGGAGAGGGATGCTAGTCTCCATCCAACCAACCTCTCCAATATATAGCTCCAAGGCTAAGGGGGTTACTAACTCTCAAGGGGATGGTTTCCAACCTTAGGAAATCACATGAAATCACCTGCTTAAAAGAAGACCCTCCAAGCTCTCACCTACAAATCAAATGGCTAGGAGAAGCTTCCAATCAAGTCTAAGGTACCCAACCTTAGAGAATCAACCCTGAGGTTCAAAGTCCTTGAAATAGGGCTATATAAAAAATAAATCCCAAGGGTTTCACACCTTAAAACCCAAGGGTCCTTCCCCTTAGACCCATGTAGTTATCTAACACCCCCTCGTAAAAGCATTTTTATCCTCAAAAATACCTTGGGGTGTTTCCTCGTGCCCCATGATCCATGTCATTCTCTCTTGATCCATCTCTATGCCCTGCTTATGTATGAATCTAGCAAAATAGATGGATATTGCTTAAGGCTTTCTTTTTAGATTCATTTGTCAAGTCAGAATCTATCTTGTTCTGAAAATAAGAGGAATCTTCCATAATCCTTGCCCAATCCATATTCCCCTATATGTAGAGATATTTTGTACCTTTAGTCTAGTGAAATGGGTGGATTTCTTGTTTGCTATTCGAATCCAATAAAGAGATCAATCTAAACAGAGGGGAATTTATTTTATAATCCCTACCCATTCAATAAAAAGGTATAGGTGGATTATCTATCTAGTTTTAAGAGAATATAGTATCCTCTTTACTTTAAAGAGAATAGCTTACTTAAGGTGGGCTTAAGACTCTTTCAAAACTTACTTAGTTTTGAGACTTTGTTTTAAGAGACTAAAGTCCATAGGGATCAATCTAGATTTTGAAGATTCTAATTGTTGAAACTTATTTTATTTGTTTTTCGAAACATATTAAGATCTTTATAACTACATGCCAAATGGGAACTCATAGCTAAAAGATCATATTATCTTTAAGGTCACAATTATCCATAAGAATGGACTATTCCAACTGATTCTTCATTCTTTTGATTGATATTCAATCCTCATGGAGCTTCAGGGGGATCTCAAAACCCTAAAGATCTTCCTTGATACTTCCAAAAACTTTTCTATTTATATTCTAGATCTATTTTTAAGATGTCCTATGTTGACATCATGACTAGATCTTTCTTATTCTTTGTGTTGACTTGAATTATCAAGTAAACTTTTAGATTTCAAAGATGACCTTTCTTTGAGGATTGACTTTAGATCATCTTTTTCTTTGTTGAATTCAAATCATAGTTTAGGATGAAGCTTTAGAGCTTCCATCTTTGGATTTTACCTTCAAACTCTGAGAAGTTGATCTTCTTCTCTTTATTTCTAACTCTCAGTACATGAAGTTTGTTGAGAGATAGAATCTTTACTATTTTTCTACAAGAATCCTTCTTCCCTTTGAGAGTATAATTGAAGAAGATTTTTATTCCTAGACATCTTCTTGACGTATTCTGTTGGATCATGAGTCCCTTTTTCTTTTGGCCATCAAGAAAAAGTACTCAAGGGATTCAGATCCCATCATCCCATACTAGTGGGCTCTTCATCCAATCCACAAAACTACATTCTTATACTTTTGCATTTCATCTTCTCTGTCCTCTTTAATGCTCTCTAAATCATATACTATGATCTATGGTACCAAATTATGAGCCCAAGGACTAAGGTGCTTGGATACACCACAACTATTCTTACTTAATTTTCAAAACTATTTGGCTAACCATTTAATGCAATGTGGTTGATCTTATCAAACTTAATGTTTGACTTGATCTTTGAATTTACTTTGGGCCTTTTGGATTTTCTTCTCTTATTTACCAAATAAGAGATAAGACTAGATCTTTTTCCATAAGATCTCTTTTTCATATCTTGTATTCAATGTTTCACCCATGGGTCTTATTTAAGGACCTCACTTTCATGCTTTAATTAGGAAATCATTTTCATTATGTCTTCACTATTGGAATCCACAACTTATGTTCTATTATCCCATGAAGAATCAAGCTACCTTTAGGATATGTTTTATAGTTCTTCCAATTTCTTGTTTTAAACCACTTAGGATTTCTACAACCCTTATGGTTTATGAAAGCCTTTACTCACCTCGGGCTTCCTTGAGAACTCCAAATCCTTACAATTAAAGAATTTTGAAGCACTTGAATGTGGGGAAGTACTTCAAGTTTATCAATTTCTTGCATATTATTTACGTTACAATACCTTTTTTTCTCTTCTCGAGCATAAGATATAGATTCTTGGGTCTTGAAATATTTTGATAGTGACGTCTGTGAGGACACTTATGATCGTCGAGGAACTTTTTCCTCTTTAGGAAGTTTTTTCCCCTAGCTTGTATATATGCATATGACCCTAACACGTCACTTATCTTTGTACATTCACTTGGTAATTCATTTAGTATTGTGTTGTGCTCCAAGATTCTTCTTCTTCCCTATGTTGTTCGTGCTTTCGCAAACCTCAAACTCCAACAATCGGTATCAAAGAAGGTCACCAGATCATCTAAGACAGCGTCGACAACCCTCCAGTCACAATCTTAGAATTGCACAAAATTGATGAGCATACTCAAGGCAATTAAGAGTTCAAAATAGCTTCACTTTGCTATGTTGAAATTTTGATTTCAGTTTAATTCAACCTCCAAGTGCACTATTGTAGTGACTATATAGGCAGTTGTGTCCTTTTGTGCCAAACATATATACAAGTTTTGGTTCACCAATGCAAGCACCTTGAATTTTGCTACAGGTCTAGTAGAGCTCGACAAGGTGTTTTTGTTCAAATTTTTTAGATATAGCCATCTTTTTGCATCAGGGTATTTACTCACCAGTCGTGGTTGAAAGAAATGATGTATATTGTCTGTTGGATGTTGAGGACAATTTGGATGGTACTAATTACCCATTATGGGCATATATGATGTGTCATGTATTGGTAGCAAAAGGGTTGTGGAATATTGTGCAGGGTATTGAAAAACATCCTACTACACTTGCAAATATAGTTATCGAAGGTGATGCACATAGTATTGAAGATGATGCTCTTCAGATTCCTTTTCGTGTTGCGGTTCCTGCTACACCTATTGTAGAGCAACTTTGTTAGGATGGCAAAGATGCTCAAGGACATGCATTGATAGCTTTTTCTATCAAACATGCCATTATCCCTCACGTTCGCTCTCACAAGTCAGCAAAGGATGCTTGGGATACACTTAAAACCTTATACCAGGCAAGAAATGAGGCTCGTATTGCTTAAATCAAAACAATTGGAGAGTGAGCATATGAATGAAGGAGATTATATGGACAACTTTTGGACAAAGATCAAAGATTTGAAGGAATAATTGATTTTTGTTGATGAAGTCTTGCCAAGTAGTTCTTAACAATCTTCTAGATTCATATCAAATTTTTCTTCTAGTCTTTGATTGATGATGAAAGGCAATCCAAATGCCTTAACATTTGAGGATTTAGTCTCTGTTTTGTTACAAGAAGATCAGTCCAAGCAGAACATGTCAATCATGTGTGTTACAGATCAAGCTTTCTTAGCTAGTTAGAAGGACAAAGGAAAATGGAGCTCTATTAGTAAGCATAAATTTGCCAATTCTCCACAATTGAAGATGAACGACAAAGATGAGAATAAAACAGAAAAACACAAAGTTTTGCAAATATTGTAAGCGAAATGACCATATCATAAAGAATTTCCCAAAACTGGTGGCAAAAGAGGCAAAGAAGAAAGAGACTGGAATGGTTGTTGCAGAGGCCTCTACACCTAAAATATTTAAATCTTATGCATAATGAAGAATGGGTGTTTACTACTATTTGTAGCTATGTCCCATCTTCTCATGAGCAGTGTATGTCTCCAATACACTCAGATGTTTGGCACTTTGATAGTGGGGCAACCAAACATATTACCTCGCAACACAATTTCTTCAGTTCATTTAAGCCTGCCCCTTCAAAGAATACTATCAAATTTGCTAACAAATCCTCTTATCATGTAATGGGAGTTGGTAGTGTTGATATATTTAGGTGGTGATGTGTGTGAACACACTAGGACAACTGGGGCACTTTTTTCCCTCTTTAGGAGGTTTTTTTTCCCCCGACTTGTATATACACCTATAGCCCTAATGGGTTACTTATCTTTGTACATTCTAGTGGTAATGCATTCAATATTGTGTGTTGTGCTCCAAGCTTCTTCTTCTTCCTTATGTTTTTCGCGTGCTTCTGCAGACGTCTAACTCCAATGATTGGTATCAAAGCAGGTCGTTGCTTCATCTAGGGTGTCATCGACACCCCTCCGGTCACGGTCTCAGAATTGCACAAAATTTGGTGAGCATACTCACGTGATTAGGAGATCAAAATAGCTTTGTTATGTGGTGCCGAAATCATGATTTGAGCTTGTTTCGGTCTCTGAATGCACTATCACAATGCTTGTGTAGGCTATTTCATCTTTTTGTACCAAAGATATATACAAGTTTCGGTTTGCCAGTATAGGCGTCTCGAAGTCTGCTACAGGTCTAGCAGAACTCGTCAAGATAGTTTTGTTCAAATTTTTTAGATACAACCATTTTTTTGCATCAGGGTATTTTAGTCAGTGGCCATGATTGAAAGCAGTGATGTATTCCGTATGTTGTCTATTGAGGATAAGTTGGACATTACCAATTACCCATTGTGGGCTTATATGATGCGACATGTATTGGTTGCAAAGGACTGTGGAACATTGTGCAAGGTGTTGAAAAACATCCTATTACACCTGCAAATACAGGTATTGAAGCTGATGCAGATGGCATTGAAGATGTTGATATTCTTCGGATTCTTGTTCGTGATGCGGTTTTTGCCGCATCTATTGTAGAGCAAATTCATTGGGATGGTAGAGATGCTCAGGTACATGCATTGATAGCCTTGCCTATCAAACGTGCCATTATTCATCACATTCGCCCTTGCAGAACAGCTAAGGATGCTTGAGATACACTTACCACATTGTGCCAGACTAGGAATGAGGCTCGTGTTGCTTACCTCCGAAAACAATTGGAGAGTGAGCATATGAATGAAGGTGTTTCTATGGACAATTTTCTAACAGAGATCAAAGACTTGAAGGAACAATTAATTTCTGCTGATGAAGTTATATCATATAGCTCACTTGTGCAGACCGTTCTTAATGGTCTTCCTGATTCATATCAGAGTTTTGCTTCTACTCTTTTTTTTATGATGAAAGGCAATCCAGATGCCTTGTCATTTGAAGAGTTAGTCTCTGTTTTGTTGTAGGAAGATCAATCTAGGGAAAACAGGTCCATTATGTGTGTTGTAGATCAAGCTTTCCTGGCTAATCAGAAGGGCAAATGTAAATGGAGCTCATCTACTAGTAAGCAGAAATCCGCAAATGCTACACATTTGAAGAAGGAAGACAAAGATGAGAAGAAATCAGAAAAGTAGAAATTCTTTTTGTAAGTACTGTAAAGGAAACAATCATGTCATAAAGAACTGTCCAAAACTATCTGCAAAAGATGCAAAGAAAAAATAGGCGGGAATGGTTGTTGCAGAGGCCTCTACACCAAAAACAGAGTATGCTAATCTTGTGCAAAATGAAGAATCGGCATTTACTACTGTTTGTAGTTTTGACCCATGTTCTCCTGAACAGTGTATGTTTGTAGTAGACTCAGATGTTTGGTACTTTGATAATGGGGCAACCAAACATATTACATCGCAGCAGAGTTTCTTCACTTCACTCGAGCCTGTCCCTATAGGGAATACTATCACATGCACCAACAACTCCTCTTATCTTGTCATGGGAGTTGGTAAGATCATTATGACTACTGATGATGGTAGTTCTTTCACTTTTTCGGATTCTTTATTTGTGCCAAGGATCAAGAAAAAACTGTTATCAGATTTTTCATTAGCCAAGATTGTTTTGGTTGTGAAATTTGTTGATGACACATGTATAGTTCATGATCTATCAAATGACGACATGATTATTGCTTTTGGAATTTCATGTCATGGGTAGTGTAAGCTCATAGACTATGAAAAATCTATGAATGATTCAACATGTGCATTACATTATTCTCAGGCTATGTTAGATGCAAAGCTTTGGCATGCACGCTTTGGTCATCTGAATTTTGCTAGTTTGCTACAAAACTAGCAAAATGGTGTCCTCTTTGCCCAAACTTGAGGCACCCGAAAAACATGTCTGTGAAGGCTCTATTTTGGGCAAAATGCAGCATTCCTCCTTTCCAAAAGATGGTTCAACTCAAGCTACTTAGAAATTGCAGCTTGTTCAAAGTGATGTATGTGGTCCTATGCATATACCCTCTTTTGGAAACATCTTTACTTCGTGACTTTCATTGATGATTTTTCCAAGCATGCATGGGTATATCCATTGAAAGAAAAGTCTAAAGTGTTCATGTGCTTCGAACAATTTTTAGTTTTGGTTGAAAATCTGTTAGCATGTAAAATGGGCACCCTCCGTTCTGATCGAGAGGGGGAATATATGTCTTGTGACTTTAATGCATTTATGGCTGATTGGACTTGGCAGATAATGTTTACTTTATAGTATTGGATAATGAAAGTGCAAAAGAGCTTTGGAAGAAGTTATGCAATACATATGAAAAAGAAATGGCATCGAATTAAAAAGTAATTGATGAGAAAGCATATGAGCTTCACATGAAGGACATAGATAGTATTGCTACTCATCTAGATGAGTTTGATGCTATATTCTCTCAGTCACATGCTCAAAAAATGGAAATGGATAATGAAATGAAAGCAGTCTTTTTGTTATGCACCTTGCCATCATCATGGGATACATTTTGCACAGCTATTAGCAATAGTGCACCTGGTGGTAAACTAGTCTATGATGGCATTGGAGCACTCTTGAGTGAGGAGATTCATAGAAAATATATGATTGGAACTCAGATTGTAGATGCATATAATGTTTGTGATTCATATCAAGTAAAGAGTCTACAATGTAGAAGGAGCAAGAACAAGGAAAAGAATGGTCAATGAAATAAGAGTAGAAGTAAATCAAGGAAGAGGGATATCGAATGCCATTATTGTCATAAGAAAGGACACATGAGGAAAGACTACTATGCATTAAAGAATGCTAAAGCTAAAGGACAAATGTTGATGTGCATGTTAAACAGCTACCTGCACCATCTGCATTGACTGTGAAGATTGAAGAAATTAATGCTATTTTTTTGATGATGTTGATGTGTTGACACTTGATAGTACTACATCTAGTGAGTCTCTTATGGCCGATTCTCTTTCCCACATATGGCTGTTAGATTTTGGTGCTTCTTTCCATGTGAGACCACATAGAGAATGGTTCTCTAATCATGCAGCAAAGTCTCTTGGTACTGTGAGACTTGGTGACTCATGTATGCCATGTACCTCAGTTACACGTAGTTTGATGTCAGTTGGTCAACTTGATGACCTTGGTTACAAGGTGGTTTTCTATGCTCAATCCTTTCACATATCAAAGGGCAATATGATTATTACAAAACAAAACAAAGTTGGCTCACTTTATTTTTTATTTGCATCACAAAAAGAAAACTTGTTAGCTATTATTGAACAAGCTATGGAATATATTTGGAAATGCCGTTTGGCCACATATCTCGTAGTGGAATGGAAAATCTTTGTTATTATGGCTACTTACCTGTGTTACTTTTCTTTTATTTTTAATTTGGTAAGCATTGTCAATATGGAAAGCAAACTAGGAATGTGCATAAGATGCACATTGAATCTTCAATTTAGCCTCTAGATCTTGTTCATACAGATGTCTATGGTCCTAAGCGCACAAGGTCATTAGGTGGTTCTCTTCACTTTGTAACTTTCATAGATGATGATACTAGAAAAGTTTGGGTATATCCTATCAAAGTGAGGGATGGGGTATTCCCTACGTTTAGAAAATGGCTTGCTTCAGTTGAGACTAGAAAAGGAAATAAGCTCAAGGCTTTACATTCAAATAATGCGCATGAGTATATCTCACATGAATTCAACATTTTTTGTCAGTTTAGAGGAATTCATAGAGAGTTTATAGCTCATACTCTAGTACAAAATGGTGTAGCTGAAAGGATGAATAGAACTAATTTTCAGGATAGAGTAGTTTCTATGTTGAATCATCCAAACCTTTAACAAAGCTTTTGGGTAGAAGCACTATTGACTATAGTTCACATGATTAACCTAGAGTTATGTACAAGGAACCCACCATATTATGATCATCTTTGCATTTTTGGGTGTGAAGCGTATGTTCATGTACCCAAGAATATTAGACAAAAGCAAAGAAATGAATTTTCTTTAAGATATGGTCAAGAACGCCAATTTGGATATCGCTTATTGGGTCCTGAAACATGGTCAGTGATTAGAAGTAGTGATGTCATTTTCAATGATTCTGAGATGCATAAACAACCAATTAAGGAGGTTGAAGTGAGAAGAATGGTGTTTGAGGATACTAATCCTCTAGTTAGCATGCATAAAAATGCTACACATAGGGATGTTCAAGACAATGTCCAATCAGATTAGTGTGCAAATGTTCATGTTCAACAACCATTGAGACGTTCAGCACGTGTCTCACATTGACCTAATAGATATGTTCTAGGTTTGGATTTTGTGATGCTAATAGATGTGGTGAGCCTTCTTGCTACAAACAAGCTATGCAGATAGAGGATCATGTCAAGTGGGAGCATGCCATGAGGAGTGAATTGGATATTATTCACAAGAATGGTACTTTGGGTTTGGTACCTTTGCTAAAGGACAAGAAAGATTTACCATGTAAGTGGGTATCTAAGCTGAAATTCATATCAAATAGTGTTTCTCCAAAGTATAAAGCATGACTTGTTGCAAAGGGTTTTAAGCGACAACATGGTGTTGATTTTGAGGAAATATTCTCTCTAGTAGTCAAGATGACTACCCTACGCATGTTTCTTGGATTTGTTGCAATAGAGAGAGCTAGTCCAAATGGATGTGAAAACTACTTTCTTGCATGGAGATCTTACATATGAGATCTATATGGAGCAACCAGAGGGTTATGTAGTTCCTAGCAAAGAAAGTAAAGTTTGTAAGCTAAAGAAAAGCTTTTATGGACTTAAATAGTCCCCTAGATGATGGTACCAAAAGCTTGATGCATTTATGAAGTCTCTTGGCTATGACCAAAGCAATGAGGATCATTGTGTCTACACAAAGAAATGCTTAGATGGTAGCTTGATATGCTTGATACTTTATGTTGATGAAATGTTGATTATTGGGAAGTCCTATTATGAGTTGTCATTTCTCAAAAAGAAGTTGAGTGAGACATTTGATATGAAGGATTTGGGGGATGCCAACCATATTCTTGGCATGCACATTACTCATGATAGGAGTAAAAGATGCATATACTTGTCTCAAAGTGAGTGGAAAGGCATTGAGTACACCTTTACTCACATATGTGAAATTTAGTCAGGGTGATTGCCCCAAATCAGATGAGAAAAAGGAATTCATGAACAAAATTACTTATTAGTCTGTTGTTGGTAGTCTCACATATGCTATGGTAGCTACAAACTAGGTATTGCATTTGCAATGGGTGTTGTGAGCAGATATATGTCTAATCTTGGCAAGAAGCATTGGGAAACAATCAAGATGATTTTGAGATATCTGTGTGGCACTAAGGACAAGTGTCTATGCTTGGGTAGAGGGAAAGCATCCATTATTGGCTACATACATTCTGATTATGTTGGTTGTGTAGACAATCATAATTCTATAACAAGGTACATTTTTCGTTTTGCTGAGGTGCTATCTATCGGAGATCTTGTCTTCAAGAATGTATAGTTGTTTCCACTACATAAGCAAAGTATGTTGTAGTAAGTGAGGCATGTAAGAAAGCACTGTGGCTTTCACATCTGGCTTGTGATATGGGCCTACCTAAGCATATAGCTCGTTTGCTTAGTGATAGTCAGAGTGTCATTTCTTTGGCAAAGAATCCAGTCTATCATGCAAAGACCAAGCACATTGAGGTGAGGTATCACTTCATTAGAGACTGCTTAGCCATTGAACACATTACTCTAAAGAAGGTTCATACTCAAGATAATGATGTAGATGCTTTGACTAAAGCTCTAGTACATGATAGTTTTTTATACTAATGTCACTTGATGGGGGTTACTTGATTCATGATCTTACACAGTTACTTGTATAACATGCCCATCAAGTGGGAGGTATAGATTTTTATACTTACATTGAGGTATTCTTTGTCATTCTTTATATCTTCTCCCATGGTTACTTTGGCCATATTGGCCTTTAGTCCATGTGAAAGGTCAAATGACCACCATACACTTTTGCATATGTTCTTTAATAAAACATATAGTGGTCTCGTCAGCCACAGACTGTAAGTTCAACTGCATTCGTAACACCTAAGAAATATGTCTTCATGCTCTCTCTATGTATTGTGTGTTTTTTTTGTGTATCCTATAGGTCTATGTAGATTACTGTACGTGGCATTCGGAGCTCATATTTCTTCTACGAGGGTGTCATCATGAAGCTCTCAAAAAGGAGAAACCATTGTTGCGCATCACCATCGCAATACTTCACCAGAAAACCAAAGATAGGCAGATGAGCAACAGATGGTTTGTGACCATGCCAAGCTTCATATGGAGTGATCAATTGTAGTGCTTTGGTGGGACACCTATTAAGTACATATGCTGCAAGCATAACAACCTCAAGTTAGAATCTATGTGGTAAATTTTGACTTTTGACCATACACCCCATCTCCATGAGAGACAAATTCTTTATTTCAACAACTCCCTTTTTTTTAGATGTGTATGGCACTGTACAGTGATGTTTTATCTCACATATAGTTCAAAATGCATTAAAATCAAAAGAAATGTATTCCCCCACTCGATTAGAATGGAGGGCGCCCAATTTCATGCTAACAAAGTTTCAGCCATAAGTAGAAACTATTTGAAGCACATAAAAACTTTAGAGTTTGCTCTCAATGGATACACCCATGCATGCTTAGAGAAATCATCAATAAAAGTCACAAAGTAAAGGTAGTTCCCAAAAGAAAGTGTCTGCATAGGACCACAAATATCACTATGAACAAGTTGCAATTTATGAGCAGTTTGAACTGAACCATCTTTGGGAAGAAGGAACATTTCATTTTGCCCAAAGTACAGCCTTCACAAACATGTTTAGAAGGTGCCTCAAGTTTGGGTAGAGAGGACACCGTTTCAAATTTCTATAGGCATAGCAAAGTAGCAAAATTCAGATGACCAAAGTATGCATGCCAAAGCTTTCCATATGAGATAGTCTTAGAATCTTGAATTGCACATGCTTAATCATTCATATATTTTGCATGGTCTATGAGCTTATACAAGCCATGACATAAAATTCCAAAAGCAATAATAACGTTGCCATTTAAGAGCATCAATTGTGCATCTTTCATCAAAAAATTGGACAACCAAGCCAATCTTGCTATTGCTGAAATTGTTAAAAAAAACATTCTTGATCCCTGGCACATACAAAGCATCTAACAATTTGAAATACCATTAGTAAGATTCAAAATGATCTTACCAAATCCCATTATAGGATAAGAGGAGTTGTCAGCACATGTGATAGAATTTTCTGTAGGGGCAGGCTCAAGTGAACTAAAGAAACTGCACTGTGAGGTAATATGTTTGGTTTCCTCACTGTGTAAGTACCAAACATCTAAGTCTATTATAGATATACATTGCTCATGAGATGATGGTTATAGATACAAACAATAGCAAACACCCATTATTCATTTTGCACAAGATTAGCATAGCCTATTGTAGGTGTAGAGGCCTCTGCAACAACCATTCTAGCCTCTTTCTTTTTTTCCTTTTTGCAACCAATTTTAAACAACTCTTTATGACATGATCATTTCCCTTATAGTATTTGCAAAATCGGGTTTGCTTTTCTGTTTTATTCTCATCTTTGTCTTCCTTCTTTGATTGTGCAACATGATGGAGTATATCCACACCTAGTTGCAGCAAATAAATTATTGGCCCTTCCTAGGACCAAACTATTCACTACCACAATCCACCAAAATTTGAATTGCTATGTGGAACACATGATTGAACCTATGAAATTTTGCACAATAAAAATATAGATTCTAAACTTTACAACATGTGATAGATCACTCAATTTGGACAATATGGTCCATCTCGTTGCACAAGATAGACCATGATCTACCCAAATAGGTATCTTATACCTATGTGTACCTTTTCACATACACATATTTGGAAATATGTAGAGATAGACGAGAGAGCTTTCTATCTTGCTCACAAAACAAACAACTACATAATGAGATATAGATGATCAAATATTTCTTCCTTAGAGAAAATTCTAGCCAACAAGGGGCTAGCTTAGCTACGAGGTAGCTTAGACCTCGTGTATAAACTCCCAATGAGAGACTAAAAATGCACCAATTAAGCTAGGGGATGGCCATGAATTCCTTCCAATATCTTGGTTATATAATGCTCCAAAGTAGGTGTGCAATTTGAATTCAAATCATGCCTCCAAATTACCTGACTTTTCTCCATTAAGTTAGATGGGATCTTGGGCTAAAAAACTAATGGAAAAGTGGTTGTGGAGTTTACCAAAAAGTGGAGCGATGTTGCACTTGACTTTAACCTTGGTTCACACACACTTGAGCTTGTTAAATTTCTAACACAACATTGGCATATTTCTTCTTACTAATATATTAGCTCCATTTTCCTTTTCCCTTCTAATTAGTTAAAAAAACTTGATTTGCAACATGCATAATTGACCTATTCTACCTGGACAGATCTTTCTACAACAAAAAAGAGATTAAATCCTCAAATATCAAGGCATTTGGATCGCCTTTCATCATCAACCAAAGAGTAGAAGCAAAACTCTAATATGAATATGAAAGACCGTTAAGAATAGTTTGCACAAGTGAACTATATGATAAGACTTTATCAACTTAAATCAAATGCTCCTTCACATCTTTGATCTTTGTCAAAAAATTGTCCATAGGATCTTCTTCATTCATATGCTCACTCTCCAACTCTTTTTGGAGATAAGCAACACGAGCCTCATTTCTTGCCCAGTATATATTATTGGAACAAAAGGAAGAAATTGCTTGCATAGTGACAATGCATTGAGAGGTTGAAATGAGCTCAGATAAAATTTGACTCTAGAAAGCAAAGCAACTTTGAACTCCTAATCACCCTGAGTATGCTTACCAATTTTTGTGCGATTTTGAGGTTGTGATCAAAGGGGTGTCAAGGATGCCCTAGATGAAGTAGCGACCTACTTTGATACCAATTTTGGGACTTTAAGGTCTACAAAAGCACACAAAGAGCACAAGGAAGAAGAAGAACAACAATGAATGAATTACCAAGTGAATGCACAAAGATAAGTGATCCATTAGGCTTATAGGCGTATATATAGGTAGGGGGAAAACCTCTAAAGAGGGAAAAAAGTGCCTCGGGGGTCCTATGTGTTAATAAGTAGGCCACATGTACTTATTTATGCATCCATTTCCAAATTCATGCCTACAATGACATGCATTGCACGCTCTATCGTTTGCAGGGAAAAGAAAAGGGTGTGAATACGCATCTGTAAGTTAAGCTTTGACCAGCCCTTGGTCATCTTTAGTTCTATTTTGGTGATGTAGGCTTGGGCCATCCCACCTCTTACATTCCTTCTTGGCACTACTTACTTACTTTGTGTATCTGAATAAGTTCATATACATTTCAAATCATGCATTTATGAATGCATACTAAAGGGTGCAATCTCTATGCCTAACCATACACACATTTCCATTGCTTTTGGAAAGGAATCTTGTCAAACAAATCATGCATGGCCTTGATATTTATGAAGATAACTTCTCTATGATTTTATCCTTGCACATAATTGTTGAATGGAATGCTTACTCCATGCTTCTAAAAGGATCCCAAAAATGATGCTAAATATAATTGCTTATAAAATAGGGAAATAGAATATAGAAGGAATATAATAAGTAATAATAAAGTACTTCCCATGATTCCACTTGATGAAGTCAAAAGCATTTGTGAGGAACCTTTGAGTGGGCTTCTTCACTTGCCATTGATGAGGAAATCTCCTAGAGGGCGTAGTTCGGTGGCTAGTATGTCACTATTTAAAGGCTTGGGTGAAAGTGGGTTGCCAAAGCACTTGAAGAAGCTCTTAAAATTTCACCTTTCACCTCTAGGATTCTCCAAATATGCAAAGAACAACGACTTATAGAGAGTTTAAAAACTCGTGGATTCTCAAATTGCATAGTTGGGAGTTATACTAGCCCCATATGCAAAGTTTGGTTGGACTACAGAAGGCTATAAGAGGAAGAGTTCTCTTTAAGACCCCTCAACACTATGGAATAGAGGAAGTCTCTGGTGCTTTCTCCCAACCAAGTACTTCTATTACATAGCACTTGGCTTGCAAAACCTAGCTAGCATGACTTTGCAAATAATTAGTGTCACTTCTTTCCAAATGTCTTTAAACTCAAAAGTAAACTAGCTTCATAAAATCTCCATTCATGTAATGATTGCCATTACTTGAGAAAAGAAAAGCAAATTTAACTTGTGTACATGCATGCCATAAATGATTCAATAAATCCTTTGCATCAAACATTCATGAACTTCTTGCACTACTTGATCTTTCTACATAGTAATGTACTTGCTTTTGTGCAACTAGATCTTTACTATATGCAAGAAGAAGTATTTCTAATTTCTCTCATAAATGACAACCATTCTTTTGTAAGGAAAGAGGCACATACATTATTTCTTCTAAATACGTGAAGAGATTCTTTAAGGATGCATGCTTGTGCGTATGGTGTTTGCCCATCTAACTCTCATTACCTTTTTTATGCTCCAAGTATGAATCTATGCTAAAATAATGAAAATTATGGCAAAAAAATATTGAAATAAACCACAAGTTGGATAATAATTAGCTTCATAATATGCTATGTTCTTCCTTTTATCCTTGGTATGGGCCACCCTTCTTAGAATCTCCAAGAGAAGAAAAATTTTTCTCCCTTCATTGCTTTGACATCCTTGTTTGGAAGCATATACACTCCAAATATTGCTCTATAGACTTCATCCATACTTAGTTTTACTTCAAAGAGGTTGAGAGTTAGTGTGTGTAGAGTATTTGTACCATGGATGTTCATATATTCCCTCCCATGCTATCATTATTTGACTTCCTTGATGCTCCAAGAAAATAAAGGGAAGTAATTCTATTTGATTGTCAAGAGAGAGAGAGAGAGAGAGAGAGAGAGAGAGAAGAGATGCTTGTGGCTAGGAGATGAAAGGAAGAAAAATGGAACACAACTTTGTTTTCTTGAAAGCTAGATCCTCAACTAAATTTTTTCAAAAGATATTTGCAAAACATGATGTGTTCTTAGAGAATTAAGCTTAAGATTGTAGGTGTGTAAAATTGAAAAAGACTGAAGAGATTTTCAGACATAGTTTTACTTATGAAAAGAATGAATTTCTTTATGAGGTTATGTTTCAAATTATCATTTGAAATCACTCACTTAATTTATGAGACAATGTCAATTAGTCATTGTTCATGATAATCTTGAGGATTTGTAACAAATCATAGGCAAAATTGAAGACAAAAATTTTGATAGAGAAAGGCGCATGTTCATAGAAAGTTAGTGATAACATTTATTGAAAAATGTGGTAAAGATTTCTAAGTTTGGAGTAATTCTAAGCTAATGATGATTATGGAGGACTTCTAATATAACATTAGCTTAGTTCTTGTGATTTATTACACATCAACAAGTGGTATCATAGCAAAAAGTTCCTAGAGAGCACAAAAAGAGTTGTAGATACACAAAGGGTTGGAAGTCGTCATTGAAAAACTAGAGGTTGAAGCATTTGACATCAAAAGCATCAAATAATTATTTAGAAATCATTCTTGCCTATAAATATTTAAAAAAGTTAACACTCTTTAATTGGACAGAGATAATTATCATGCTTGGGTAATGAGAATGGAAGCCTTACTTATGATTAAGGATCTCATGATTATATAATAGGAGAGGAAGAAAAGCCTATGTTTGAAGATGATAGTTGACCAAGAAAGGAAGAGTTTGAAGCTTTAAAGTTATGGCCAAAGAAGGATGCAAGTAAAAGAGCATATATTTGCAACACAATTACAGATCACTTGTTGCCACACATAAGAGGCTTGGAAACAACTCAAGATATATGGAATGCATTGGAAGATCATTTCCAAAACACTACTAAAGCTTGGAAAGCTAGTCTATGGTCAGATTTTACCATATTAAAAAAGAAACAAAGTCAAAGCATTAGTAATTATGTCACTAAGATGAAAGAATTGGCAGATAGTCTCAGATCTATAGATGAAGATGTTGAGGATCATAGGTTGATTGCACAATTGCTTACATGTGTGAGAGGAGATGAAAGGTGGAAACCTTTTGTATTATCAACTGAACTTTCATTAAATCATTTTGTACCAAATCTAAATCAAATGCTTGGATTGATGCTCACATTTGAGCAAGACTTGAAGCCAGATGGAGATAAAGGACAAAGCTCTACTATGTATGCAAAGAATAAAAATAAAGGAGATAAAGGTAAAGCAAAGGAGGAAAAATTCGACTTCTTAGGTGAACTAGGTAAAAGGAAGAGGCAATGGTAGAGGTAAAGGTAGAGGAAATGGAAGAGGAAGAGATAATCAGAGTAACAACAAGAAGACATGTTGGATATATGGTTTGAGCAATCATTTGGCTTATGATTGTTGGCACAATCAACAAGGTTCAAGGTAGCAGTGGAAGATATCAAAATCATTTTCAAAGAGGAAGACAAAGTCAAAGAGGTGGCTATGGTAGAGGTGGAGAAAGAAATTGGGGACATAACCAATCCTACAATACTACCTACCACAATTATGCCGATGATATGCAGAATAAGAATCATACAATATTGATGATGAGCTCAATTAACACATAAGAGGAAGAAGAACTCAAGGTATTTTACATTGACTCTGATTGTTTTAATCATTTCTCAAGAAACATAGAGTTAATGTCAAAATTAGAAGAAGGCATTCCTAGTCATACAATTCAAACATGTGATAACACAAGACACAATGTACACTCAATCGAAAAAGTGAAGTGCAAGAGTTGAGCAGATTTGCTTACCAACGTTTTGTATGTTCCCACAATACCTAAGAACTTGATTAGTTTGGGACAAATAGTTGAAAAAGTTTTTCAAGTCAGGTTCACAAATGAAGGAGTTTTTGTGGAAGATCCAAACAAAGGATATGATCAAATTATATATGGTAAGAAGGAAGTTATACTCTCCACTTTGAAAGGGCAAGGGAATATTGGCCAAGCTTTACTCACACATCGTGAGGAGGTGATTACAAAATTAGACCTTTGGCATAAGAGGTTAGGAAATCTTAATCAAAGAGGAATCAAAGTGGTAACAAATCAATATGTTCTAGGTCTACCTAATGTGGAAAATCAACACATGGTCTATAAATGTGAAGCATGCCAAACAGGAAAGGCACATAGATTACCATTTCAGAAGAAATGATTCAAGCATGATGGAATACTAGAGCTCATTCATACAGATGTATGGGGACCAACAAAAGAAGGATCAATCAATGGCTCTAGGTATTATGTTCTTTTTATTGATGATGCTACAAGATGGATAGCTTTTTATGTTTTGAAAGAAAGATTAGAAGTGTTTGGAGCCTTCAAGCATTTCCATGCATATCTAGAAAGAGTAACAGGTCAAAAGCTGAAGAGGTTAAGGTTTGATGGAGGGAAAGAATACTTCTCCCAAGAATTCAGTGATTATCTTTGGAATGTAGGTATTAAGAGAAAAATAACTTGCAAGTATACACCTCAACGAAATGGGGTGGAAGAAAGAAGGAATATGACTCTCATTGAGTTTTTTAGGGCCATGCTTAAAGAAAAGAATTATCCAACTTATATATGGGCTGAGGTTGTGAATACAAACTACTTACCTTGTGAATAGGTTGCCATGTACAACTCTTGATGGAATGAATCCCTATGAAGCTTGATGGGGTAAGAAACCAACATTGGATCATTGTAAAGTATTTGGATCAATTGCCCATGCTTACATACCATGTCCACTTAGGCATGAGGTAGAACCAAAGATAGAAAAGTATCTATTAATTAGATATGATAAAAAGCGAATGGGTTATAGGTTGTGAAATCCTTTAACCAAAAAAGTTCTTGTTTCTAGAGATGTAACATTTGATGAACAAAAAAGTTGGTATGCTAAACAAACTCAAACAATTGAATATTTTGAGAAGGAGGTAAGAAGAAGTGAAAGAGGTGAATCAAAAGTACGTGTACGAACATGAAGACCATGGGTAAGCTAGTACATCCAGGGCTGGATCATCAAGAAAAAATGAAGAAGCACCTAGGTTTGATGAAGAAATCTATTCAGATAGACATGAAGAGGATGAACCAAGAAGGTCACGTAGAATAAAGAGACAACCAATAGGTACTCGTATGATACTTCTTATATGACCTAGAAAAACTAGGCTTATATGGTCAAAGACGATGAAGAACCTCAGAAATATGATGAAGCAAAAGGAAAGAAACAACGGAAAGAAGCAATGAAAGAAGAGTTTAATGCACTTGAAGAGAACAACACACCGAAACTTGTTCCAAAAACCTCATGGTAAGAAAGTGATTGGAAATAAGTGGGTTTACAAAGTAAAGAAGCTTGTAGATGGAAGAATAGCCAGATACAAAACAAGATTGCTAGTGAAAGGCTATGCTCAAACTTATGGCATAGATTATGATGAGACATTCAATCATGTGGCCAAAATGTCAACCATAAGGACAGTAATTGCTATTGCACCTTCAAAAGGATGGATCTTGAGTCAATTGGACATAAAGAATGCATTTTTCAATGGATACATGTTAGATGAAGTACATATGGCGCAGCCATAGCACACTCTAGGTGTCCAAATCATGTATGAAGGTGTCCAAACACTCTATGGATTAAAGCAAGCACCAAGAGGCTGGAACTATAGGCTTATGAAGTATCTCAATGATCTTGGATATAAAAGCTCAAAAGCACATGTAAGTCTACTTATCAAAAGAACATATGAAAGTACAATCTACATTTGCATATATGTAGATGACATTATAATCACATGTATCTCAAATGAAGGAATTAAAGAAGTGAAGATATTACTTGAAAAGGAATTCAAGATAAGTGACCTAGGAAAGTTATCATACTTTCTTGGAACGGAAATCACTTATGTAAATCACAACTTGTATGTGTCACAAGAAAGGTATCTTCTGAACTTATTGACGAAGTTTGACATGGAGAATTGCAGAGAAGTCTCAACTCCACTTGAATTCAATCACAAAATTAGCAAACATGATGGTGCAAAATATAAAAACATGAGGAAATATCAATCTCTTGTAGGTAGCTTGATTTATGCTACACTAACAAGACCTGATCTTAGTTATGCAATAGGAGTCCTCTCACAATTTATGCATTTTTGCCCAAAAGATCCACATTGGATTGTAGGTCAAAGAGTTTTCAGATATATCAAAGGAACCTTAAGTGAAGGATTATATTACGCTTTTACCTCAGACATAAGATTGAGGGTATATAGTGACTCATATTGGACAGGAAGCCAATATGATAGAAGATCAACTCATGGATACATGGTGTACATAGGTGATAAGCTTGTGAGTTGATGTTCAAAGAAACAACACATAGTAGCCTTATCATCAATAGAAGCGTAATACAAAGGACTAGTAGAAGCAGCTAAAGAGATCATATGGATGAAGACCTTATTCAAAAGCTTGGACTTTGATCAAGGTACACCTACAATTCATGGAGATAATATGAGTTCAAAACCCATAGAGATTCAATATCATTTCTTGAGAACTTTTTATGAGAAAATCTCCATTAGTTATTGTGCATGAGAATCTTGAGGATTCGTAACAAATCATAGGCAAAATTAAAGATAAAACTTTTCATAGAGAAAAAGATAAAACTTTTCATAGAGAAAGGCGCATGTTCAGGGAAAGTAAGTATACCATTTCTTGTATAACGTGGTAAAGATTTCAAAGTTTGGAGTATTTCTAAGCTAATGATGATTATAGAGGACTTCTGATATCACATTAACTTAGTTCCTGTGTTGTATTACACATCAACAATGCTCCGTTGGCTTTGACCCCTCGGAACAAATTATTGAAGCGACCTTGAAAGTACAACTAAATTCCTATATAGTCTATGCATCTTTTTGTATGGTCCTTTTTAAATAGATCTAAGATTTCATTGGTCAGTATTCTTTGGAAATTATTTGTTAGCATATTTTACCATTTTATAGGCTTAATTTTTTCTTCAAGAGTGTTAAACAAACATTCTCCATATCAGTATAGTTGTCTAGTTGGGATGTACTGGCTACCCATGGAACTTGGAAGAGGTGAAAGTGATCCATGTTACTCGAAAGCAAGGTAATGAGTTAGGGCAAAAAGGCTTTGGAAATCAAGTAAAATCCCATTACGAATACCAAACTTTAATTCAATTATTCACTACCTAATCCCACTCTTGTTGGGATCTTGCATTAAATCCCATAAGAATACCAATAATTTGAAGATTTTCTTTGAAGAAGCTACCTTCTTTACAACACAAAGGATATGATCAGCAACCTAAAAAAACAAGTTTGAAATGGTTGATCATAGATCATTAATAGAAACAACTCAAACAATCTTATAATTATTTTACACCTTTGTTAGTTAGAGAGAGAAGAGAATTTTATATTGTCAATAAATGATTGTACATACATTTCTTGACTTGATTCTCAGACTTGAAGACAATTCTAATCAAACGATTAACATAATCAACAACAATTTTAACCAAACGATTAACATGAGCACAACAAGAACAACAAAAATAGAAAACAAGAAGGGCAAGGAGACATTTTAAAATGCTATAAAGTTTCATTCTTTCTTTTGTTGTTTGATGATCTTTTTACTTGACCTTCAAACAAAAACCTATGTTGCTTCTGTCCCTTTGCTGTGTCCATGGCGACCGCTTTGTCGATCTGTCTATACCAATATGCTATAGGCTGCTTACTATTAGTATGACCTTCTGCAGATTCTAGCCTCTTCCCTTGAAGATCACAGGCTTGGGAATACTTTTACCTCTCGCTTCCTTTTCGCCCGCTTTCCTGTTAAAAGCTCAACGACACATTCTGTTTCTCTCCCTTTCGCTCTCTTACACTAGTGCAAGCGCGTTTACACGCATACTGACATATACGCCTTTGTCGCTCTTCGCCCTTTCCGCTTTCAAAAAAACAGCAGTGCAGCTAGAACAAGCCAAAAACCAACACACGCATGCATCTTACTTGCGACTCGCAGTTTTGAGTTTTATCCTCGGGCATGTTTCTCAAGATTAGGCTCTCTCAGCTTGATCCACAGAGGAAACATCAGAGCACCATATAAGGTCGAATTCTATGAAGACAGCAATCGATGCCTGATTTTACATATTCGCAATGATGACGGATGTGGTTCAGCAGCGCAGTTTCTTTCAGCGTGTGAAATTCAGATCAGATCCCTTCAAAACGGAAATGTATTTAGTTTAGATTGAGCAGGGTCAGCATCTCCATTGTCACATTCTTCCAATTAAAAGGGCTTCAGGTATTTCATCAAGCTCGATTGCCGTACATTCGCCGTTTTTATACGGGAGACGACTGTTTCGTCGCGGACACATCACTCCTGCAAATTTGAGCTACCCTCAGCTTACGTCGCTCTTTAGGATATGCTATGGGAATCTGCTACGGAAAGAAACTTACCTCAGATGGAACAGCGGAGAAGAGCAATGGGAACCACGAATCCGCTATAGAAGAGCCTAAATCAGATCCATCTGGATTTGTAGATAGCGAAACCAAACCTCAAACAGAGAAATCTAAGCCAGTTCTACCAACCAAGTCCCCTTACAGGAGTTGGGCTTCCTCGCCTTACCGTGGATCTCCCTTCCGTTCCCCTTTCAGATCTTCGAATGGTACATCACCTGCAAATGGAACACCCGGACGCTTTTTCAAGCGTCCGTTTCCACCACCTTCTCCAGCAAAACACATTCAAGCTGCGTTAGCAAAGAGATTCGGTACTGCAAAGCCGAAAGAGGGCCCTATTCCTGAAGGTCAAGAGGTCGAAAAGCCCCTTGATAAGATTTTTGGTTATTCCAAAAGCTTCAACATTAAGTATGAGCTTGGTCAGGAGGTTGGTCGGGGGCACTTCGGCCACACCTGTATGGCAAAAATTAAGAAGGGTGATCTCAAGGGACTTACTGTTGCAGTGAAAATAATCACTAAAGCAAAGGTGATTGCTCCTTGTTGTTCTAGAACCCGTATTTGGATTTCTTATTTCTTGTTTCTTCATGATATCTGTTTATCTGTTGTGTTTATGACTTGATGAGGATAAGTGTTATGTATGGGTGATATCCGAGGAACAAATATATGTTCATGCCATCGAATACTGTTATTGTTTGTGAATGTGAAATGTTTGTTGGTCTTTTCATTTATTTCGTTGCTTCAGTACTCTTCTATTAGTTGCAATTGTGTGTCCAGAGGCTGGGAAATTGTGCAAGAGATCTTCCTATGTGCTGTCAGTGAGCATGTACGATGGATCTTGTACATTCACGTTAAATCATTCCCATGCCATATAATAGTGTTATTGTTCGTGAATGTGAAGGGTGTGTCCATTTAGTTCGTTGCTCCAGTATTATTCCATTAGTCACAATTGTATACCCAGGACCTGGAAAATTTGGTTCACAGATCTTCCTAGAGGGTTGTATCATCATCATCATATTTATTCTCCCTTGAGTTGAAGGGAATTGATGAGAACGCAAACTGTAGAGCATTCTGTACCAAGAAAGAATTATGGCATTTTTGGTTTCTTCTTGACCATAATTTTGTGAAAAGGTCTACCATCAGATCCTAGTTTAGTATTATATTTCAGTAATTTCTATCTTTTGTTAAACAACCAAGTTGTACGAGTATAAAGCAATGCCAAATGAATAATGTGTAATCAGAAGCTTGAGTGTTGCTATTAATGGTGCGGATTGGTTGCCAGGCTCAACCCTAAGGATGTTTTGAAAGAATTGATTGATTGTTAATGACCCAATTTTTCTTGAATGAACAAAGTTTGTGATGAATGGTGCGGATTGGCTGCCTGGCTCAGCCCTAGGGATGTTTTGAAAGAATTGATTGATTGGTAATGACCCAATTTTTCTTGAATGAACAATGTTTCTGATGCATACAACATTAATGCTAGGTTAGTGGGATAGCATATGTTGATACAGATTACAATAAGGGCCTGTAAGCTTGGGAAATCTATGTATATTCGACAATCATAAGCTTGAGCATTAATCGGAATTTTCAGAAGTCTGTCTATGAACTTGGCCTACCATTTATTCCTAGTTGTTCCAGTGCTTTAATTTTTCCAAGTTCCAAAGAGCTTTTGAAAGTGTTAAAGTAGTATATGATTATCTGAACTGAATCCAAATAATTCTACTATTTGCAACCTTGCAGTATGCATATGGTTGCAAGCGCTTTTATTTTCCTTGAAAGCTTTGAGAACATGGTATAGTAATGCTTGCTTTAATTGTGATGCTGGCTTTTTTTCACATCTATTGCTCATCTGTTACAGTGAATGATGAATCTATTCACACAGTGATTTCATCTGCTATAATTGTCAGCAAATCAAAATTTAAGCTCTCAGGTTTTTTGAAGTGATCCAAAATCATATATTTAATCTAAGGTCAAACCAAATATTTTTAGTATTAAACACCTTGTGTATGCTTATGGTTGCAAGCTTTTTTATTTCTCTTAAAAGCTTGGAAAATATGGTATGGTGATACCTGCTCTGGTCGTGATGCTGGAATTTTTAGAATCTATTGCGCATGTGTCAAATTCAAGTTGTATCTTCATCTGCATGTATTGCGATGAAACTAAGATGTTCATTTTGCAATTTTTGCAGATGACAACAGCTATTTCGATTGAAGATGTAAGGAGGGAGGTTAAAATCTTGAAAGCATTAACTGGACATCATAATCTAGTCAAGTTTTATGATGCTTGTGAGGATGATACAAATGTATACATAGTGATGGAGTAAGTCGCATCACTTTTTTCTGTGAACTTTACTTTCAACAATGATAGGGGTAATAAGATTGTTTTGTTCTT